>VZQC01003035.1:2334231-2345090 GCA_009823505.1 Rhizomys pruinosus
TCCCAGCACAAAAGAGACTAGGACGGTCCCGCCCACGGCCCCCTACCTGCGGCAGAGGCGGCAGATGCCTGCTCAGGTAACTACCCCACCGCCCGCACCAAGGTGCAGGCCACTAGCACGGGCCCCTCTGGTCCCAGCGCAAAAGAGATGTAGGATGGTCCCGCCCATGGCCCCCTACCTGCGGCAGAGGCAGCAGATGCCTGCTCAGGTAACTACCCCACCGCCCGCACCAAGGTGCAGGCCACTAGCACGGGCCCCTCTCTGACTCAACATTTTTCGAGGCAGTTGACCTGTCTGAGACAATAGTGACTGAGAGTGTTGACCTGTCTTCACCAGTGGACAAGTCCTTTCTGTGATGACAGCAACTGAGACATTGGACACATCAGAGACAACAGGGACTGAAACAGTGGACACAGCTGAGACAACCAGGAATGAGACAGTTTATGTATCTGAGAAAACAGGGACTGAGGCAGAGGAAATGTCTGAGACCACAGGGATTGACACAGTGGATATATTTGAAATAACAGGGACTGAGAGAGTGTTTATGTCTGTGACAACAGGGGCTGAGACAGTGGACATGTCTGATTGTACAGAGACTATGTGTGTGTTCATGTCTGTGCCAATGGGGACTGAGACAACAGGTCACATGTCTGAGACAACGGGGACTGAGACATTGGACATATTTGAAACAACAGGGACTGAGACAGTACATATATCTGAAACAACAGGTACTGAGTCAATTGACATATCTGACACAGGGACTTAGACAGTGGACATATCTGACACAACATGGAGTGAGATATTGGACCTGTCTGACACAAGGAATGAGAGAATGGACATGTCTGAAACTACAGGGACTGAGACAGTGGACATGTCTGAGACATCAGGGAATGAGACAGTGGAATGTCTGAAACAACAGGGACTGAGACAGTGGACATGTCTGGCACAACAGGGAGTGAGACAGTGGACATGTCTGAAACAAAAGGGACTGAGAGAGTGGATATGTCTGAAACAACAGGGACTGAGACAGTGGACATGTCTGAAAAAATGCTAATAAAAGCTTGTTCAGGTCTGAGACAACAGGGACTGAGACAGGCTAGATGTATGAAACAACAGGGACTGAGACAGTAGATATATCAGAAAAAGAGGGGCTGAGATTTTGGACATATGTGAGACAACAGAGACTGAGACAGTGGCTATGTCTGATACAACAGGCACTGTTACAACAGACATGTTTGAGACAACAGGGACTGAGAGAGTGGACATGTCTGTGACAACACACATATCTGAGAAAACAGGGTCTGAGACCATTGACATGTAGCAGACAACAGGGAATGAGACAGTGGACATGTGTGAAACAACTGTGACTGAGACAGTGGTCATGTCTGAGACAACAGGGACTGAGAGAGTGGAAATATCAGAGACCACAGGTACTGAGACTGCGGACATGACTGACACAACAGGGACTTAAAGCGTGGACACATCCATGATGATGTGGACTCAGACATGTGACAAGTTTGAAACAACAGGGACAGAGACAGTAGATATATCTGAAACAACAGGGAGTGGACAGTGGACATGTCTAAGACAGCAGGTATTGAGATAGTGGACATGTCTTAGACAAGAGGGAATCAGACATTGGACCTGTCTGAGGCTGTAGGAACTCAGGCACTGGACATATCTGAGACAACCGGGACTGGGACATTGGACATGTCTGAGAGATCACGGACTGAGACAATGGACATGTCTGAGACAACAGGCACTGAGACAGTGGACATGTGTAAAACAACAGGGGGCATATCTGAGACAACAGGGACTGAGACAGTGGACTCGTTTGAGTCATCATGTTTTGAGACAGTGGACCTGTCTGAGACTATAGCGACTGAGACATTTGACCTGTCTTCGCCAGTGGACAAGTCCTGTCTCTGATGACAGTGACTGAGACAGTGGACACATCTGTGACAATAGGGACTGTAACAATGGACACATCTGAGACAACCAGGACTGAGACAGTGGACATACCTGAGAAAACAGGGCCTGACACATTGGAAATGTCTGCGACCAAAGGGACTGACACATTGGATATATTTGAAACATCAGGGACTGAGACAGTGTCCATGTCTGAGACAACAAGGACTGAGACAGTAGACATGTCTAATACATCTGCGACTGAGAGCTTGTTCATGTCTGGGTCAACAGGGACTGAGACAGGTGACATATCTGAAACAACAGGTACTGAGACAGTGGACATTTCTGAAACAACAGGGACTAAGACAGTACATATATCTGAAACAACAGGGACTGAGACAATGGACATATCTGACACAGGGACTTACACAGTGGACATGTCTGACAGAACAGGGACTGAGATAGTGGACTTGTCTGACACAACAGGGACTGAAATACTGGACATGTCTGAAACAACATGGACTGAGACAGTGGACATGTCTAAGACAACAGGGACTGAGACAGTGGAATGTCTGAAACAACAGGGACTGAGACAGTAGAAAGTCTGAAACAACAGGGACTGAGACAGTAGACATTTCTGGTACAACACACATATCTGTGACAAAAGGGTCTGAGACAATGGACATGTCTGAGACAACAGGGTCTGAGAGATTGGACATGTTTAAAACAACTTTGACTGAGACAGTGGTCATGTATGAGACATCAGGGAGTGATACCGTGGACATGTCTGAGACTACAGGGTCTGAGACACTGTACATGTCTGAGACAACACACATATCTGAGAAAACAGGGTCTGAGACCATCGAAATGTCCCAGAGAACAGGGACTGAGACAGTGGACATGTGTGAAACAACTGCAAATGAGACAGGAGTGCTGTCTGAGAAAACTGGGACTGAGACAATGGACAGGTCGGAGACAACAGAGACTGAGACAGTGGACATGTCTGAGACAACAGGGACTGATACAGTGGACATGACTGAGACATCAGGGACTGAGATACTGGACATATCTGAGACAACACACATATCTGAGAAAACAGGGTCTGAGACAATCGACATGTCTGAGACAACAGGGAATGATACAGTGGACATGTGTGAAACAAGTACGACTGAGACTTTGGTCATGTCTGAGACAACAGTGTTCTAGACAGTGGACCTGTCTGAGAAAATAGAGACTGAGACAGTTGACATGTCTTCACCAGTGGACAAGTCATATATGACATGACAGTGACTGGGACAGTGGACACATCTCAGAAAACAGAGACTGAGACAGTAGATATATCTGAAACAACAGGGACTGATACCTTGGACATATCTGAGAGAACAGGGAATCAGATATTGTACCTGTCTGAGACTGCAGGGACTCCGAAACTGGACATATCTTAGACAACAGGGACTGAGAATTTGGACATCTCTGAGAAGACAGGGACTGAGAGAGTGGATATGTCTGAGAAAACAGGCACTGAGACAGTGGACCTGTGTGAAACAAAAGGGAATGAGACAGTGGATATGTCTGAGTCAACAGATACTGAGACAGTGGACTCATCTGAGTCAACAGGGTTAGAGACAGTGGATCTGTGTGAGACAATAGCGACTGAGACAGGTGACATGTCTTCACCAGTGGACAAGTCCTGTCTGTGGTGACAGCGAGTGAGACAGTGGACACATTGAGACAACAGGGACTGAGACAGTGGACAAGTCTTACACAACAGGGACAGAGACAGTGGTCACGTCTGATACAAATGCAACTAAGAGCGTGTTCATATCTGAGACAACGGGGATTGAGACAGTGGACATATCTCAGACAACATTGACTGAGAGACTGGACATTTCTGAGACAACAGGGACTCACACTGTGGATATGTCTGAAACAAGAGGGACTGAGACGGTGGAAAAATCTGAGACAACAGAGGGGTAGACCGTGGACGTGTCTGATACAACTGTAACTAAGAGCTTGTTCATGTCTGAGACAATGTTGCCTGAGACATTGGACATATCTGAGACAACAGGGACTGAGACAGTGGAATTGTCTGAGACAACAGGGACTGACACAGTGGATATGTCTGAAACAACAGGGAATGAGATAGTGGACAAGTCTGAGACAGCAGGTACTGAGACAGAGGACATGTCTGATACAACTGCGAATAAGAACATGTTAATGTATGAGACAATGAGGATTGAGACAGGCAACATTTCTGAAACAACAGGGACTGAGACATTAGCTATGTCAGAAAAAATAGGGACTGAGCCTGTGGACATGTCTGAGACAACAGGTACTGAGAACGTGGACATTTCTGAGACAACAGGGACTGATACGGTGGACATGATTGAGACATCAGGGACTGAGATAGTGGACATGTCTGAGACAACAAACATATTTGAGAAAACAAGATCTGAGACAATCGACATGTCTGAGACAACAGGGAATGTTACAGTGTACATGTGTGAAACAACTGCAACTGAGACATTGGTCATGTCTGAGACAACAGTGTTCTACACAGTAGACCTGTCTGAGAAAATAGAGACTGAGACAGTTGACATGTCTTTGCCAGTGGACAAGACATGTCTGACATGACAGTGACTGGGACAGGGGACACATCTGGATACAACAGGGACTGAGACAGTGGACATGTCTGAGACAAAACACATATCTGAGACAACAGGTTCTGGGACCTTGGATATGTCTGAGACAACAGGGACTGAGACAGTGGACATATGCGACACAACTGGGACATAGACAGTGGTCAAGTCTGAGAAAACAGGGACTGAGAGTGTGGGCGTGTCTGAGACAACAGGGACTGAGACAGGGGACAAGTCTGATACAACTGTGACCAAGAGCATGTTCATGTCTGAGAAAATGGGGACCGAGACAGGCTACATTTCTGAAACAATACTGATAGACAGCAGATATATAAGAAAAAACAGGGACTGAGACTGTGGACATGTCTGAGACAATAGGGACAGATACAGTGGACATGTCTGAGACAACTGGGAATGAGAGAGTGGACATGTCTGAGACAACAGGGACTGAGACAGTGGAATGTCTGAAAGAACAGGGACTGAAAGAGTGGACATTTGTCAGAAAACACATATATCTTTGACAAAAGGTTCTGAGACCATAGACATGACTGAGACAACAGGGACTGAGACAGTGGACATGTCTGAGACAACACATATATCTGAGAAAACAGGGTCTGAGGCAATCGACATGTATGCATTGACAGGGAATGAGAGAGTGGACATACGTGAAACAACTGCGACTGAGAAATAGGTCATGTCTGAGACAACAGGGTTCTAGACAGTGGACCTCTCTGAGACAAAAGATACTTAGACAGTTGACATGTCTTTGCCATTGGACAAGCCCAGTCTGAGATGACAGCACCTGAGACAGTGGACATATCGGACACAACCAGGAGTGAGACAGTTGACATATGTGAGACAACAGGGACTGAGAGTGTGGACATGTCTGAGACAACTGGAGCTGAGATATTCGACATGTCTTATTCAACAGGGAATGAGACAGTGGATATGTATGATACAACTGCGACTAGAGCATGTTCAGGTCTGAGACAACTGGGACTGAGACAGGCTACATGTCTGAAAGAACAAGGACTGAGACAGTAGATATATTTGAAACAACAGGGACTGAGAACTTGGACATATCTGAGGGAACAGAGAAACACACATGGACCTGTCTGAGACTGCAGGGACTCAGACACTGGACATATCTGAGAAAACCGGGAATGATACTTTGGACATGTCTGAGAGAACAGGCACTGAGACTGTGGGCCTCTGTGAAACAACAGGGAAGGAGACAGTAGACATGTCTGAGACAACAGGCACTGAGACAGTGGGCATCTGTGAAACAACAGGTAAGGAGACATTGGACGTGTCTGAGACAATAGCCACTGAGACAGTTGACATCTCTTCCTCAGTGGATAAGTCCTGTCTGTGATGACAGCGACTGAGAGAGTGAACACATCTGAGACAACAGGGACTGAGACAGTGGACACATCTGAGACAACAATGATTGAGAGAGTGCACATGTCTGAGACAACAGGGAATGACACAGGGGATATGTCTGAAACAACAGGGACTGAGACAGTGGACAAGTCTGAGACAACAGGGACTGAGACAGTGGACAAGTCTGAGACAACAGGGACTGAGACAGTGGACATGTGTGATACAACTGCGACTAAGAGTGTGTTCACATCAGAGACAATGGGGCCTGAGGCATTGTGCACATCTGACATGACGGGGACTGAGACAGTGGACTTGTCTGAGACAACAGGGACTGATACAGTGGATATGTGTGAAACAACAGGGACTGAGTCTGCGGACAAGTCTGAGACAACAGAGATGGAGACAGTGGACATGTCTGATACAACTGTGAATAAGAGCATGTTCATGTCTGAGACAACAGGGATTGAGACAGGCCACATTTCTGAAACAATAGGGACTGAGACGAGATATTTTAGAAACAACAGATACTGAGACTGTGGACCTATCTGAGACAACAGGGACTGAGACACTGGATATGTCTGAGACAACAGGTACTGATACATTGGACATGACTGAGACATCACGGACTGATATAGCAGACATGTCTGAGACAACATACATATCTGAGAAAACAGGGTCAGAGACAATTGACATGTCTGAAACCACAGGGAATGATACAGTGGACCTGTGTGAAACAACTGCGACTGAGACATTGGTCATGTCTGAGACAACAGACTGAGACAGTTGACATGTCTTCACCAGTGGACAAGTCGTGTCTGAGATGACAGTGACTGGGACAGTGGACACATCTAAGACAACAGGGACTGAGATAGTGGACACATCGGAGACAACAGGGACTGAGACAGTGGACATGTCTGAGTCAACAGGGACTGACACACTGGCTATGTCTGAGACAACTGGCACTGAGATTTTGGACATGTCTGAGACAACAGGAACTGAGACTGTGGACAGGTCTGATACAACTGCGACAAAGAGCATGTTCAGGTCTGAGACAAAGGGGACTGAGACAGGCTACATGTCTGATTGAACAGGGCCTGAGACAGCATATATATATTATATATATATATATATATATATATGGACATGTGTGAGACAACAGTGATTGAGATAGTGAAAATGTCTGAGAAAAAAGGGACTGAGACACTGGAAATGTCTGATACAACAGGGACTGAGGGAGTGGACAAATCTGAAACAACAGGGACTGAGACAGTGCACATGTGTGAAACAACAGGGATTTAGACAGTGGTCATGTCTGAGACAACAACAAGTGAGACAGTGGACATGTCTGAGACAACAGGGACTGAGACAGTGGACATGTCTGAGCCAACAGGTACTGAGATCGTGGACATGTCTGAGACAACAGTGAATCCGACATTGGACCTGTCTGTGGCTGCAGGGACTCAGGGACTGGACATGTCTGAGACAACCGGGATTGAGACATTGGACATGTCTGAGAGAACAGGGACTGAGACAGTGGACATGTCCGAGACAACAGCCACTGAGACAATGGACATGTGTGAAACAACAGGGAATGAGTCCCTGGACATATCTGAGACAACAGTGACTGAGACAGTGGACTCGTCTGAGTCAACACTTTTTGAGACAGTGGACATGTCTGAGACAATAGCGACTGAGACTGTTGACCTGTCTTTGCCAGTGGACAAGTCCTGTCTGTGATGACAGTGACTGAGACAGTGGACATATCTGAGACAACAAGGACTGTAACAGTGGACATATATGAGACAACCAAGACTGAGACAGTGGACATATTTGAGAAAACAGGGACTGAGATAGTGGAAATGTCTAACACAGTGGATATATTTGAAAAAAACAGGGACTGAGAGAGTGTTAATGTCTGAGACAACAGCGACTGACACAGTGGACATATCTGATACAAGTGCGACTAAGAGCGTGTTCATGACTGTGTCAATGGGGACTGACACAACAGGTGACCTGTCTGAGAAAATCGGGACTGAGACATTGGACATATCTGAACCAACAGGGACTGAGACTGTACATATATCTGAAACAACAGGGACTGAGACAATGGATATATCTGACACAGTGAGTTAGACAGTGGACATGTCTGACACAACAGGCACTTAGATAGTGGACATGTCTGACACAACAGGGACTGAGACAGTGGACATGTCTGAAACTACAGGGACTGAGACAGTGGACATGTCTGAGACATCGGGGACTGAGACAGTGGAATGTCTGAAACAACAGGGAATGAGAAAGTGGACATTTCTGAAAAAACACACATTTCTGTGACAAAAGGGTCTGAGACCATGCACATGTCTTAGACAACAGGGACTGAGACAGTGGACATGTTTGAAACAACTTGGACTGAGACAGTGGTAATGTATGAGACAACAGCGACTGATACCGTGGACATGTCTGAGACCACAGTGACTGAGACAGTGTACATGTCTGAAACAACACACATACCTGAGTAAACAGGTTCTGAGACCATCGAAATGTCCCAGACAACAGGGACTGTGATAGTGGACATGTGTGAAACATCTGCGATTGAGACAGTGGTCTTGTCTGAGAAAACTGGGACTGAGACAGTGGACATGTCAGAGAGAACAGGGAGAGACAGTGGACATGTCTGAGACAACAGGGATTTAGAGCGTGGACACATCTAAGTAAATCTGGACTCAGACTGGTGAATTGTCTGAAACAACAGGGACTGGGACAGTAGATTCATCTGACACGACAGGGACTGTGACAGTGGACATGTCTGAGACAACAATTACTGAGACCTTGGACATGTTTGAAACAATAAGGACTGAAAGAGTGCATATATCTNCTGAGTTCTTTTTGGACTGATGTCATAAATGTGAGGTCACTTCCTGAGGTCCGGTGACCCTATCTTCTTCCTCACTGAGACAGCAGGGACTGAGACAGTCGAAATGTCTGAGACAATAGGGACTGACACAGTGGAGGACTGAGACAGTGGACATGTCTGGCACAACAGGGACTGAGACAATGGACAAGTCTGAGACAACAGGGACTGAGACAGTGGACATGTCTGAAACAACAGGGACTGAGAGTGTGGACATGTGTGAAACAACAGGGAGAGAGACAGTTGTCATATCTGAGACAACAGGGACTGAGACAGTGGACTGGTCTGAGTCAACAGGGTTTGAGACAGTGGACGTGTCTGATACAATCGCCACTGACACAGTTGACATGTCTTCGCCAGTGGGTAAGTCCTGTCTGTGATGACAGCAACTGAGATAGTGAAAACATCTGGGACAACAGGGACTGAGACAGTGGACACGTCTGAGAAAACATTGATTGAGATAGTGCACATATCTGAGACAACAGGGCTTGACAAAGGGGTTATGTCTGAAACAAGAGGGACTGATACAGTGGACAAATCAGAGACAACAGGGACTGAGAGAGTCGAAATGTGTGATACAACTGAGACTAAGAGTGTGTTCATGTCTGAGACAATGGGGACCCAGACATTAGGCATATCTGACAGAAGAGGGACTGAGACAGTGGACTTGTCTGAGACAACAGGAACTGACACAGTGGATATGTGTGAAACAACAGGGACTGAGACTGTGGACAAGTCTGGGACATAGGGACTGAGACAGTGGAAATGTCTGATACAACTGCGAATAAGAGAGAGTTCATGTCTGAAACAACAGAGAATGAGACAGGCGACATTTCTGAAACAACAGGCACTGAGACAGAAGATATTTCAGAAACAACAGGTCCTGAGACTGTGGACATATCTGAGACAACAGGGACTGAGACACTGGACATGTCTGAGACAACAGGTACTGATACAGTGGACATGCCTAAGACAACAGGGACTGTTATATTGGACATGTCAGAGGCAACACACATATCTGAGAAAACAGGGTCAGAGACAGTCGACATGCCTGAGACCACAGGGAATGATATAGTGGATCTGTGTGAAACAACTGCGATTGAGACATTGGTAATGTCTGAGACAATAGAGACTGAGACAGTTGACATGTCTTTGCCAGTGGACAAGTCATGTCTGAGATGACATTGCCTGGGACAGTGGACACATCTGAGACAACAGGGACTGAGAGAGTGGACACATCTGAGACAACTAGGAGTTAGAATATGGACATATCTGAACCAGCAAAGCAACATCCTGCTCTGTCCAGTCTTTCAAGACAAGTGAGTTGTTTCAGGTTGCCACTGGACTGTAGTTGCTGGGAACCAGGATTCTGAGTTCTTTTTGGACTGATGTCATAAAGGAGAGTTCACTTCCTGGGGTCCGTTGACCCTATCTTCTTCCTCACTGAGACAACAGGGACTGAGACAGTCTAAATGTCTGAGACAACAGGGACTGACACAGTGGATATATCTGAAAATACCGGGACTGAGACTTTGGACATGTCTGAGAAAAGAGGGAATGAGACAGTGGACATGTCTGTTACTACTGCAACTAAGAGCGTGTTCATGTCTGAGACAAAAGGATTGAGGCATGCTACATGGCTGAAACAAGAGGGATTTAGACTGTAGATATATCTGAAACAACAGGGACTGAGAATGTGGACATGTCTGGGACAACAGGGATTGAGACAATGGACAAGTCTGAGAAAACAGGGACTGAGACAGTCAACATGTCTGAAAAGACAGGGACAGAGAGAGTGGACATGTCTGAAACAACAGAGAGAGAGACAGTTGTCATACCTGAGACAACAGGGACTGAGACAGTGATCATATCTGAGACAAGATGGACTGACACAGTGGGTATGGCTGAGATTTTGGACATGTCTGAGACAACAGGGATTGAGACTGTGGACATGTCTAATACAACTGCGACAAAGAGCATGTTCAGGTCTTAGGAAATGGGGTCTGAGGCAGGCTACA
>VZQC01003035.1:2351508-2410678 GCA_009823505.1 Rhizomys pruinosus
ACACACACACACACACACACACACACTGATGAATTGGGTATATCAAGGGGATCACAAATATACTACTTTGTACTGACCAGTGTCACTTGTGTGTCCCCCTGAGAAAATGGCCAGATATGATGGGCTAGATGGCACACCCTATGTCTCTCATGTCTGAGACAACAGGGATTGAGACAGTGGACATGTCTGAGACAACAGAGACTGAGACGGTGGACATGTCTGAGACAACAGGGACTGAGACATTGGAAATGTCTGATACAAGAGGGACTGAGGGAGTAGACATATCTGAAACAACAGATACTGAGAGTGTGGACATGGGTGAAACAACAGGGATTGAGACAGTGGTCATGTCTGAGACAACAACAACTGAGACAGTGGACACGTCAGAGACAAGTGGGACTGAGACAGTGGACATGTTAGACACAACACACATATCTGAGACAACAGGGTCTGAGACAATGGACATGTCTGAGGCAATTTTGATTGAGACAGTGGTCATGTCTGACACAACACGGACTGAGACAGTGGACATGTCTCAGAAAACAGGGACTGAGACAGTGGACACATCTGAGACAACAGGTTTTGAGACAATAGACATGACTGAGACAACAGGGACAGATAATTGACATGTCTGAGACAGTAGAAACGTTGGCTTTCACACACACACACAAACACACACAAACACTGATGAACTGGCTATATCAGGGGGATCACAAACATTCTACTTTGTACTGACCAGTGGCACCTGTGTGTCCCCATGGGAAAATGGCTAGACATGAAGGGCTAGACAGCACACCCTGCATCTGAAGAAGTTTCCAAACACTGGATTTCTGGGTATTCTGGGGTCTGACATTCCAGAAGGCTGGAGCCAGCAAAGCAACATCCTGCTCAGTCCAGTCTTTCAAGAAAAGTGAGGTGTATCAGGTTGCCACTGGCCTGTAGTTGCTGGGAACCAGGAATCTGAGTTCTTTTTCGACTGATGTCATAAATGTGAGGTCACTTCCTGGGGTCCGATGACCCTATCTTATTCCTCACTGAGACAACAGGGACTGACACAGTGGATATATCTGAGAATACCGGGACTGAGATTTTGGACATGTCTGAGACACTAGGGAATGAGACAGTGGACATGTCTGTTACAACTGCCACTAAGAGCGTGTTCATGTCTGAGACAAAGAAATTGAGGCAGGCTACATGTCTGAAAAAAGAGGGATTGAGACTGTATATATATCTGAAACAACAGGGACTGACTGTGGACATGTCTGGGACAACAGGGACTGAGACAATGGACAAGTCTGAGACAACAGGGACTGAGACCATGGACATGTCTGAATAGACAGGGACAGAGAGAGTGGACATGTCTGAAACAACAGGGAGAGAGACAGTTGTCATATCTGAGACAACAGTCACTGAGACAGTGAACTGGTCTGAATCAACAGGGATTGAGACAGTGGACATGTCTGATACTATCATCCCTGAGACAGTTGACATGTCTTTGCCGGTGGATAAGTTCTGTCTGTGATGACAGGAACTGAGACAGTGAACACATCTGGGACAACAGGGACTGAGACAGTGGACACGTCTGAGAAAACATTGATTGAGATAGTGCACATGTCTGAGACAACAGGGCTTGACACAGGGGATATGTCTGAAACAACAGGGACTGATACAGTGGACAAATCAGAGACAACAGGGACTGAGAGAGTCGACATCTGTGATACAACTGAGACTAAGAATGTGTTCATGTCTGAGACAATGGGGACTCAGACATTAGGCATATCTGACAGAACAGGGACTGAGAGAGTGGACTTGTCTGAGACAACAGGGACTGACACAGTGTATATGTGTGAAACCAGAGGGACTGAGACTGTGGACAAATCTGAGACAACAGGGACTGAGACAGTGGAAATGTCTGATACAACTGAGAATAAGAGCGAGTTCATGTCTGAGACAACAGGGAATGAGACAGTTGACATTTCTGAAACAACAGAGACTGAGACAGAAGATATTTCAGAAACAACAGGTACTGAGACTGTGGACATATCTGAGACAACAGGGACTGAGACACTGGACATGTCTGAGACAACAGGTACTGAGACTGTGGACATGTCTAATACAACTGCGACAAAGAGCATGTTCAGGTCTTAGAAAATGGACTCTGAGATAGTGGTCATGTCTGAGACAACAACAACTGAGACTGTGGACACGTCAGAGACATGTGGGACTGAGACAGTGGACATGTCTAACACAACACACATATCTGAGACAACAGGGTCTGAGACAATGGACATGTCTGAGACAACTTTGAATGAGACAGTGGTCATGTCTGAGACAACACGGACTGAGACAGTGGACATGTCTCAGACAACAGGGACTGAGACAGTGGACACATCTGAGACAACAGGTTTTGGGACAATGGACATGTCTGAGACAACAGAGACAGATAATTGACATGTCTGAGACAGTAGACATGTTGGCTTTCACACACACACACAAACACACACAAACACTGATGAACTGGGTATTTCAGGGGGATCACAAACTTTCTACTTTGTACTGACCAGTGTCACTTGTGTGTCCCTGTGGGAAGTTGGCTAGATATGAAGGGCTAGACAGCACACCCTACATCTGAAGAAGTTTCCAAACACTGGATTTCTGGGTCTTCTGGGGACTGAGCTTCCAGAAGGCTGGAACCAGCAAAGCAACATCCTGCTCAGTCTAGTCTTTCAAGACAAGTGAGGTGTTTCGTGTTACCACTGGCCTGTAGTTGCTGGGAACCAGGATTCTGAGTTCTTTTTGGGCTGACGTCATAAAGGTGAGGTCACTTCCTGGGGTCCGGTGACCCTATCTTATTCCTCACTGAGACAACAGGGACTGACACAGTGGATATATGTGAGAATACCGGGTCTGAGACTTTGGACATGTCTGAGACAAGAGGTAGTGAGACAGTGGACATGTCTGTTACAACTGCCACTAAGAGTGTGTTCATGTCTGAGGCAAAGAGATTGAGGCAGGCTACATGTCTGAAAAAAGAGGGATTGAGACTGTAGATATATCTGAAACAACAGGGACTGACTGTGGACATGTCTGGGACAACAGGGACTGAGACAATTGACAAGTCTGAGACAACAGGGACTGAGACCGTGGACATGTCTGAAAACACAGGGACAGAGAGAGTGGACATTTCTGAAACAACAGGGATAGAGACAGTTGTCATGTCTGAGACAACAGGGACTGAGACAGTGGACTGGTCTGAGTCAACAGGGTTTGAGACAGTGGACGTGTCTGATAAAATCACCACTGAGACAGTTGACATGTCTTCGCCAGTGGATAAGTCCTGTCTGTGATGACAGCAACTGAGACAGTGAACACATCTGGGACAACAGGGACTCAGACAATGGACGCGTCTGAAAATGAGACAGTGGACATGTCTTTTACAACTGCCAATAAGAGCGTGTTCATTTCTGAGACAACAGGGATTGAGGCAGGCTACAGGTCTGAAACAACAGGGATTTAGACTGTAGATATATTTGAAACAACAGGGACAGAGACAGTGGATATGTCTGAGACAAGAGGGACTGAGACAGTGGACAAGTCTTAGACAACAGGGACTGAGAAAGTAGACATGTCTGAAACAACAGAGACTGAGAGAGTGGACATATCTGAGACAACAGGGTCTGAGACACTGGACACGTCTCAGACAACAGGGCTCCACACCGAGGACATGTCTGAGATAACAGAGACTGAGAAGGTGAACACGTCTGAGTCAACACAGTTTGATACAGTGGACCAGTCTGAGACAGTAGAGACTGAGACAGTTGACATATTCGCCAGTGGACAATTCCTGTCTGAGATGACAAGGAATGAGACAGTGGACACTTCTGAGACAACAGGACTGAAACTGTGGACACATCTGAGACAACTAGGATTGAGATAGCAGACATGGCTGAGACAACAGGGACTGACACAGTGGCTATGTGTGATACAACTGGGACTGAGACAGTGGTCAGGTTTGAGACAAATGGGACTGACAGTTGACGTATCTGAGACAACAGGGACTGAGACAGTGGACGTATATGAGACAAGAGGGACTGGGACAGTGGGCAAGTCTGATACAACTGTGAATAAGAGCATGTTCCTGTGTGAGGCAACGGGGACTGAGACAGGCGACATTTCTGAAACAAGACTGAATGAGACAGTAGATATATCAGAAGCAACAGGGACTTAGACTTTGGACATGTCTGAGAGAACAGGGACTGAGACAGTGGACATGTCTGAGACAACAGGTGCTGATAGACTGGACATGTCTGAGACAACAGGGAATGAGACAGTGGACATGACTGAGAAAACAGGGACTGAGACAGTGGAATGTCTGAAACAACAGGAATTGAGACAGTGGACATTTCTGAGACAACACACATATCTGTGACAAAGGGGTCTGAGATCATGGACATGTCTGAAACAACAGGGAATGAGACAGTGGACATGTTTGAGACAACCCACATATCTGAGTATCAGGGCCTGAGACAATTGACGTGTCTGAGACGACAGGGAATGAGACAGGGGACATATGTGAAACAACTGCGAGTGAGACAGTGGTCATGTCTGAGACAACAGGGTTCTAGACAGTGGACCTGTCTGAGACAATAGAGACTTAGACAGTTGGCATGTCTTCACCAGTGGACAATTCCTGTCTGAGATGACAGCGACTGAGACAGTGGACATATCTGAAACAACCAGGAGTGAGACAGTGGATATATCTGAGAGAACAGGGACTGAGACTGTGGACATGTCTGAGACAACCGGGACTGAGACATTGGACATGTCTTATACAACAGGGAATGAGACAGTGGAATGTCTGATACAACTGCGACTAGAGCATGCTCAGGTCTGAAACAACTGGGACTGAGACAGGCTTTATATATGAAACAACAAGGACTGAGACATTAGATATATCTNAGTGGACATGTCTGTTACAACTGCCACTAAGAGCGTGTTCATGTCTGAGACAAAGGGATTGAGGCAGGCTACATGCCTGAAAACAGAGGGATTGAGACTGTAGCTATATCTGAAACAACAGGGACTGAGACAGTGGACATGTCTGGGACAACAGGGACTGAGACAATTGACAAGTCTGAGACAACAGGGACTGAGACCGTGGACATGTCTGAAAACACAGGGACAGAGAGAGTGGACATGTCTGAAACAACAGGGATAGAGACAGTTGTCATGTCTGAGACAACAGGGACTGAGACAGTGGACTGGTCTGAGTCAACAGGGTTTGAGACAGTGGACGTGTCTGATAAAATCACCACTGAGACAGTTGACATGTCTTCGCCAGTGGATAAGTCCTGTCTGTGATGACAGCAACTGAGACAGTGAACACATCTGGGACAACAGGGACTCAGACAATGGACGCGTCTGAAAATGAGACAGTGGACATGTCTTTTACAACTGCCAATAAGAGCGTGTTCATTTCTGAGACAACAGGGATTGAGGCAGGCTACAGGTCTGAAACAACAGGGATTTAGACTGTAGATATATTTGAAACAACAGGGACAGAGACAGTGGATATGTCTGAGACAAGAGGGACTGAGACAGTGGACAAGTCTTAGACAACAGGGACTGAGAAAGTAGACATGTCTGAAACAACAGAGACTGAGAGAGTGGACATATCTGAGACAACAGGGTCTGAGACACTGGACACGTCTCAGACAACAGGGCTCCACACCGAGGACATGTCTGAGATAACAGAGACTGAGAAGGTGAACACGTCTGAGTCAACACAGTTTGATACAGTGGACCAGTCTGAGACAGTAGAGACTGAGACAGTTGACATATTCGCCAGTGGACAATTCCTGTCTGAGATGACAAGGAATGAGACAGTGGACACTTCTGAGACAACAGGACTGAAACTGTGGACACATCTGAGACAACTAGGATTGAGATAGCAGACATGGCTGAGACAACAGGGACTGACACAGTGGCTATGTGTGATACAACTGGGACTGAGACAGTGGTCAGGTTTGAGACAAATGGGACTGACAGTTGACGTATCTGAGACAACAGGGACTGAGACAGTGGACGTATATGAGACAAGAGGGACTGGGACAGTGGGCAAGTCTGATACAACTGTGAATAAGAGCATGTTCCTGTGTGAGGCAACGGGGACTGAGACAGGCGACATTTCTGAAACAAGACTGAATGAGACAGTAGATATATCAGAAGCAACAGGGACTTAGACTTTGGACATGTCTGAGAGAACAGGGACTGAGACAGTGGACATGTCTGAGACAACAGGTGCTGATAGACTGGACATGTCTGAGACAACAGGGAATGAGACAGTGGACATGACTGAGAAAACAGGGACTGAGACAGTGGAATGTCTGAAACAACAGGAATTGAGACAGTGGACATTTCTGAGACAACACACATATCTGTGACAAAGGGGTCTGAGATCATGGACATGTCTGAAACAACAGGGAATGAGACAGTGGACATGTGTGAGACAACCCACATATCTGAGTATCAGGGCCTGAGACAATTGACGTGTCTGAGACGACAGGGAATGAGACAGGGGACATATGTGAAACAACTGCGAGTGAGACAGTGGTCATGTCTGAGACAACAGGGTTCTAGACAGTGGACCTGTCTGAGACAATAGAGACTTAGACAGTTGGCATGTCTTCACCAGTGGACAATTCCTGTCTGAGATGACAGCGACTGAGACAGTGGACATATCTGAAACAACCAGGAGTGAGACAGTGGATATATCTGAGAGAACAGGGACTGAGACTGTGGACATGTCTGAGACAACCGGGACTGAGACATTGGACATGTCTTATACAACAGGGAATGAGACAGTGGAATGTCTGATACAACTGCGACTAGAGCATGCTCAGGTCTGAAACAACTGGGACTGAGACAGGCTTTATATATGAAACAACAAGGACTGAGACATTAGATATATCTGAAGCAACAGGGACTGAGACTTTGGACATATCTGAGAAACCAGGAAATCAGACATTGGACCTCTCTGAGACTGCAGGGACTCAGAAACTGGACATATCTGAGACAACCAGGACTGAGGCATTGGACATGTCTGAGAGAACGAGGACTGAGAAAGTGGACATGTCTAAGACAACATGCACTCAGACAGTGAACATGTGTGAAACAACAGGGAAGGAGACAATGGACATGTCTGAGACAACAGGGACTGAGACATTGGACTCATCTGAGTCAACAGGGTTCTAGGCAGTGGACTTGCCTGAGACAATAGCAACTGAGAGAGTTGACATGTCTTCGCCAGTGTACAAGTCCTGTCCGTAATGACAACGACTGAGACAGTGGACACATATGAGACAACAGGGATTTAGACAGTGGACACATCTGAGACAACAGCGATTGAGAGAATGCACATGTCTGAGAAAACAGGGAATGAACAGGGGATATGTCTGAAACAACAGGGACTGAGTGGACAAGTCTGAGACAACAGGGACTGAGACAGTGGAATGTCTGAAACAACAGGGACTGAGACAGTGGACATTTCTGAGACAACACACATATCTGTGACAAAAGGGTCTGACACCATTGACATGTCTGAGAAAACAGGGACTGAGACAGTGGACATGTCTGAAACAATACACATATCTAAGAACACAGGGCCTGAGACAATCGACATGTATGAGACGACAGGGAATGAGACAGTGGACATATGTGAAACAACTACGACTGAGACAGTGGTCATGTCTGAGACAACAGGGTTCTAGACAGTGGATGTGTCTGAGACAATAGAGACTTAGACAGTTGAAATATTTTCCCCAGTGGACAAGTCCTGTCTGAGATGACAGCAACTGAGACCGTGGACACATCTAACACAACCAGGAGTGAGACAGTGGATATACCTGAGACAACAGGGACTGAAACTGTGGACATGTCTGATACAACCGGGACTGAGACATTGGAAATGTCTTATACAACAGGGAATGAGACAGTGGCCATGTCTGATACAACTGCGACTAGAGCATGTTCAGGTCTGAGACAACGGGGACTGAGACAGGCTATATGTCTGAAACAACAAGGACTGAGAGAGTAGATATATCTGAAGCAACAGGGACTGAGACCTTGGACATATCTGAGAGACGAGGGAATCAGACATTGGACCTATCTGAGACTGCAGGGACTCAGAAACTGGACATATCTGAGACAACCTGGACTGAGACTTTGTACATGTCTGAGAGAACAAGGACTGAGAAAGTGGACATGTCTAAGAAAATAGGCACTCAGACAGTGGGTATGTGTGAAAGAACAGGGAAGGAGACAGTGGACATATCGGAGACAACAGGGACTGAGACAGTGGACTCGTCTGAGTCAACAGGGTTCGAGACAGTGGACCTGTCTGAGACAAAAGCGAATGAGATGGTTGACATGTCTTCGCCAGTGGACAAGTCCTGTCTGTGATGACAGCGACTGAGACATTGGGCACATCTGAGACAACAGGGAGTGAGACGGTGGACATATCTGAGACAACAGGTACTGAGATACTGCACATGTCTAAGACTAGAGGAAATGACACAGGGGATATGTCTGAAACAACAGGGACTGAGACAATGGACAAGTCTGAGATAACAGGGACTGAGAGAGTGGACATGTCTGATACAAGTGTGACTAAGAGTGTGTTCATGTCTGAGACAATGGGGAATAAGACATATCTGAGACAAAAGTGACTGATATACTGGACGTGTCTGAGACAACATGGACTGACACTGTGGATATGTCTGAAACAACAGGGAGTGACACAGTGGACAAAGCTGAGACAACAGGGACTGAGACAATGGACATGTGTGATACAACTGTGAGTAAGAGAATGTTCATGTCTGAGACAATGGGAACTGAGACACTGGACATATCTGAGACAACAGGGACTGAGACAACAGGGACTGAGACAATGGACATGTATGATACAACTGTGAGTAAGAGAGTGTTCATGTCTGAGACAATGGGGAATGAGACATTGGATATATCTGAGACAAGAGGGACTGAGACAGTGCACATATCTGAGTCAAAACGGACTGAGATACTGGAAATGTCTGAGACCACACGGACTGACACAGTGGATATGTCTGAAACAACAGGGACTTAGAGAGTTGACAAATCTGAGACAACAGGAACTGAGACATTGGACATGTGTGATACAACTGCAAGGTAGATATTGTTCATGTCTGAGACAATGGGGATTGAGACATTGGACATAATTGATACAACAGGGACTGAGACAGTGGACGTGTCTGAGACAACAGGGACTGACACAGTGGATAAGTCTGAAACAACAGGGATTGAGACAGTGGACAAGTCTTAGACAGCAGAGACTGAGACAGTGGACATGTCTGATACAAATGCGAATAAGAGCGTGTTCATGTCTGAGACAATGGGGATTGAGACAGGCGACATTTCTAAAACAACAGGGAATGAGACAGGAGATATATCAGAAACAACAGGTTTGAGACTGTGGACATGTCTGAGACAACAGGGATTGAGACTGTGGACATGTCTGAGACAACAGGGATTGAGACAGTGGACATGTCTGAGACAACAGGGACTGATACAGTGTACGTGACAGAGACATCAGGTACTGAGAGAGTGGATATGTCTGAGACAATAAACATATCTGAAAAACAGGGTCTGAGACATATGACATGTCTGAGAAAACAGGGAATGATACTGTGGACATATGTGAAACAACTGCAACTGAGATATTGGTCATATCTGAGACAACAGTGTTCTAGACAGAGGAACTGTCTGAGACAATAGAGACTGAGACAGTTGACATGTCTTCGCCAGTGGACAAGTCGTATCTGAGATGACAGTGCCTGGGACATTGGACACATCTGAGACAACAGGGACTGAGAGAGTGGACACATCTGAGACAACTAGGACTGAGACTGTGGACATACCTGAGACAACAGGGACTGAGACAGTGATCATGTCTGAGACAACAGGGACTGACACAATGGGTATGGCTGAGATTTTGGACATGTCTGAGACAACAGGGACTGAGACTGTGGACATGTCTAATACAACTGCGACAAAGAGCATGTTCAGGAGTCCTCAGACATTGCCAATGCATCAGTACCTGTTGTTTCAGACTGTGATATATATATATATACTATGATCTTCAGGTATTTCAATATATTATTGATATTATATTGATATATATATTATCAATATTAATAAATATTAATAATTAATTATATAGTATATATTGAATATTATATATATAAATTATAATATAATAATGATATATAATGATTATATATATATAATAGTACTATATTCATATATATATTATAATATTATATATATTATAATCATGTATATTAATATATATATTATATATATATATTATATTATATATAATATATATGTTTTCTATATATATATATTATATATATTATACATATTTCTATATTATATTATAATATTATATATTGAATATATATATAATATATATATATTTTTAAAAAATTAAAAATCCAAAAGTCAATCTTTAAAATTATCACTCTTTTCAATGTTTTTTATTTGTAGAGTTTTTTTTTTCTAAGAAACCTTGGTGCCATATATATATATAATATTCAGGTATTTCAATATATGAGTACATCAGTATTTCAGTACATATATATTATATATCTATACTATATATATATATATTTATATATAATAATTTATATATATATATATTAAATTCTGTCTCAGGTCCGTTTTTTTTTTTCAGAACATTTGTAAGCTATGCTCAGTCCCATTTTCTAAGCTGAACATGGCCTCTTTGTCTGCAGTTGTATTAGACATGTCAAGTCTCAGAACCTGTTTGTCTCGGACATGATCAAAAATCTCAGCCATACCCATTGTGTCATCTTTTCATGCTTTGTCTCCAGACATGTTCACTGTCCTCAGTCCCTGTTGTCTCAGTATGTCCAGAGTTCTCAGTCCTATTGTCTCAGGATTTGTGTCACACTCTCTCAGGTCCTGTTGTCTCAGAATGTGTCCACGTCTAAGTCACTGTATCTCTAGATACTGACTTGTCCATCTGCGAAGACATGTCAAACTGTCTGTCTCTATTGTCTAGAAGTTCCTCTGTCTAGAACACTGTTGTACTCAAGATTGACCAATATTCAGTTGCAAGTTGTTTCACATATGTCCACAGTATCATTCCTGTTTTCTCAGTTGCCACTGTCATCTGTCCTTAATTCACTCAATCTGCCGACTTCCATAGTTACTTTTCGTGTAATGTTTATGTGCCTGTATCCGTCTCAGTACCTGATGTCCATGTCATCGTACAGTATCCGTCTGTTGTCTAGACATGTCCATGTCTCCAATCCCTGTTGTCTCAAGACATGTCCACAGTCCCAATACCTGTTGTTTTTGATATATCTCCTGTCTTATTCCCTGTTGTTTTAGAATGTCATGTTGAGTCCGCAGTCTCGACTAACCGTCAAATTTATCCCTGTCTGCTACAGTCTTCATTTGTCAGTGCAACTGTCTCAGCACCTGTGTTGCTTGTCCACTGTCTCAATCCTGTTGTTTGACTATCCACTTGTGTCAGTCCCTGTTGTGTCTCAGACACTCCACTGTCTCGTTCCCTGATGTAATCGAATTATGTCCACGTTTCAATCCCCATTGTTCTCAGACATGACAATAATCTACCTTCAGTTGTTCCCAAACTGTCACTGTCTCAGTTCCTGTTGTCACAAGATTTGTCAGACCTCTTAGTCCTGTTTGTTTCGACTACTATCCCACTGTGTCAGTCCCTGTGTGTCTCAGGATTCAACTGTCTCAGTATTCGTTCCAGATATTGCTTAGCATATGTCATCTGTCTCAGTCCCATCTTGTCTAAGATCATATGATCCAATGTCTCATTACCCATTGTCTCAGACATGAAAATCTCTACTCACATTTTATTCACCTCATGTCCTAATTGTCTCAGATCCCTTGTCGTCAGATCCCTGTTGTCTCAGATATGTCCAGTTGTCTCAGTTCCTCATTGTCTCAGATCCATGAAACATCTCTTACTCACAGTTGTAGTCACATGCATATGTCTTTCTCACCTGTTTGTCTCAGCTTTGTCCAATGTGTCATCTCCTGGTTTTATCGACATGATCCACAGTGTCAGTCCATTGATTGTCTCAGGAACGTCCACTGTATCATCATCTTTTCTAGATATGTCTTTATTCCCATTGTCTCAGACAATGAACACACTCTAAGATACACACTTGTATCAGACATTTCCACTCTTCTAGTCCCTGTTATCTCCAGACTTGTCCATTGTCCTAGCCTGATGTATTCCAGAATATCCTGTGTCATTTCTCTAGTTTAGACAGTGCAGATATTCAGTCACTGTTGTCTCAGAAATGTCCACGTTCTACTCCTGTTGTCTCAGATGTTCCCAATGTCTACAGTCGCTTTTCCAATGTCACCTCAGTCAATAATGTCATCTGGCAGACATGTCACACTACTATTCCTTTTGTCTCAGACAGGTCCCGTCTCGAAACCCTTTTGACTCAGACGATCATGTCTCAGTCCCTGTTGTCCGACGTGTCCACTGTCTCAGACCCTTTTAGACATGTCATTGTGATCAGTCTAATTTGTCTCATTATCCTTTGTTGTCCTGTTGCTACATGCTCATGTCTCGTGCCCTTTTCTCTTAGACTGTATCAAACTCTCAGTCCGGATGTCTCAGATATGTCCTTGTTTCTGAGTCCCTGCAGTCTCGACAGTGTCCAATGTTGATTCCCTCGTCTCTGAGTCAAGGTTCATATGTTGTCCAAGATCTCATCTCCTGTCTCTCAGCTCGTTTCGTCTAAGATATGTGTTTTTCAGATATGTTCCATTGTCTCAGTCCCGGTTTCTCAGACATCAATCCATGCTCTAATCTCAGATATTCGTTACCAGACAAATCCAATGTCTCAGTCCCTGTTGTATAAGAATTTCCAATGTCTCAGTCGTGTTGTATCAGACATGTTCCACATATCCTGTTCACGATATCACTGTTACTCAATCCTGGTTTGTAAGATGTGTCTCACGGGTCCTATTGCTCTGTGTCAGAAGACTTGTCCAATGTGAAAACCTGTATTCTCAGACATCAAGAACAAATGTGTCTAAAGTCAAAGTCTCAGACAATTCCACTGTCTAGAACCTGTTGTCTCAGACATGACACATGTCTCAGTTCGTAGTTGTTTCACATATGTTCCACTGGATCTCATTCCCTGTTGTCTCAAACACGTACAATGTCTCAGTCCCTATTAGTCTATGAAATGTCATTGTTTCAGTCATGTCCAAACCAGTCCATGGGCCTGTTCCATCTGACCTGCAATCAAGTCTTTCTCAGACTGGTATGGTCAGTCAGACCCATTCTCTGTATCAGCATGTATGTCTCATCAGACACTATCCACTAGTCTCAGTCCTGTCTCAGTCCACAGATTGTCACTCAGTCCCTAGTTGTTTCAGACATATCCCTGTTCACTCCTGTTTTCTCAGACATGTGCATTCTCTCATCTCGCTGTTGTCTCAGATGTGTCCACTGTCTAAATCCCTTTTGTCTCATATGTGTCCGCTGTCTCAGTCGTTGTCATTACGGACAGGACTTGTACACTGGCGAAAGACAATGTCAACTCTCTCAGTCTCTATTCTCTCAGCACAGGTCCACTGTAGAACCGTTGACTCAGATGTTCAATGTCTCAGTCCCTGTTGTCTCAGAATGTCCATTGTCCCTTCCCTGTTGTTTACACACATGTTCACTGT
Source organism: Rhizomys pruinosus (assembly GCA_009823505.1). Taxonomy (NCBI): domain Eukaryota; kingdom Metazoa; phylum Chordata; class Mammalia; order Rodentia; family Spalacidae; genus Rhizomys; species Rhizomys pruinosus. The sequence continues at coordinate 2,365,303 of VZQC01003035.1, forward strand.
CTGAGTGCATGTTGTTTAGACATCCACTTTCATCAGTCCTCTTCTCAGACATGTCCAATGCCTCAGTCCTGAGTTGTCTCAGATATGTCCAGTTTCTGAGTCCCTGCCAGTCTCAGAGAGGTCCAATGTCTGATTTCCTGGTTTCTCAGATATGTCCAAAGTCTCAGTCCTGTTGCTTCAGATATATCTGATGTCTCAGTCCTTGTTGTTTCATATATAAGCCTTGTCTCAGTCCCAGTCTGTTTCAGACCTGAGCATGCTCTAGTCGCAGTTTGTATCAGACATTCCACTGTTTCATTCCCTGTTGTATAAGACATGTCCAATGTCTCAGTCCGCGTTGTCTCAGACATGTCCACAGTCTCAGTCCTGTTTTTCAGAATATCCACTGTCTCACTCATGGTTGTTTCAGATTGTCACTGTCTCAGTCGCTGTCATTCAGACAGGAATTGTCACTGGTGACGAATGCCAACTGTCTAAGTCTCTATTGTCTCAGACAGGTCCACTGTCTAGAACCTGTGTCTCAGACATGACTCGTGTCTCACTCGCAAGTTGTTTCACATTATGTTCCCCTGTCTCATCCCTGTCGTTCAGACACGTCAATTGTCTCAGCCTGATACTCAGATATGTGGGTTGTCATCACCATGTCCACTGTCTCATTCCATGTTGTTTCAGACATGTCCATGCTCAGACCCTTTGTCACAGATATGTGTGTTGTCTCAACATGTCCACTGTCTCAATTCCTGTTTTTCAGACATTCCACGTCTCAGTCCTGTTTCTCTCAGTCATGTCACTGTCTCATTCCCTGTTGTCTCAGCATGTCCAGTCTATCAGCACCTGTTGTCTCAGACATTGTCACTGTCTCAGTTACTGTTCTCTCAGACATGTCCAAAGTCTAATGCCCTGTTGATTCTGATATATCTACTGTCTCATTCTGTTTCAGATGTGCAGTCTTGTCTCTCACCAGATAGCTACCACTGGAACATGCGCTTCTCAGACGTTCTTTTCGTATGTCCCCTGTCTTATGAACTTTATCAGTGTTGTCTTCACACATGTATATTTTCTCAATCCCTGTTGTCTCGACGTCATGTAATACTGTTCTCAGTCCTGTTGTATCACAATAGCCACTGTGTCCAGTCCCTGTTGTCTCAGCCATGTCTGCTATTCAATCCTAGTTGTCTCAGATGTGTCACAGTTTCAGTCCTGTTGTCTCAGAAGTGTCCACTGTTCAGTTCCTTGTCATCTCAGACGAGAATTGTCCACTTGGCGAATATGTCAACTGTCTCAGTCTCTACTGTCTCAGACTGGTCCCATCTGTTAACTGTGTTGACTCAGACGTGTTTACCTTCCATCAGTCACTGGTATTCTCACAGACATGTCCTCGGTGATGGAGCCTTGTTGTCTTGATGACGTGTTCCAGTGTCTCAGAAACCTGTTGTATCAAGATATGTCCACTCTCTCAGATTCTCTGTTGTTTCAGGACATGTCTACTGTTTCTCACCCTGTTGTCTAAATTGTCACTGTACTCAGTCTCTTTCGCTCGACCATATATCCACTGTCTCTGTCCTGTTTGTTTCAAATATAGATTACCAGTCTATATCCTGTTGTTCAGCCACTAGTGCCTCCAAATCCCTGTTGTCTCAGAATGAACACGCTCTTATTGGCAGTTGTAAAGAATGTCCCAACCTGTCTCCTTTTGCAGACGTCGTCTCTGTCTCAGTCATGATTGTCCAAGATTGTTGTTCACGTGGTTCAGGTTGCTGTTCGATTAGACAGGTCTTATCCCAGCTGGCGAAGATCATGTCAACTGTCTCGAGTGGTGATTTTATCAGACACGTTCACTGTTTCTAAATCCCCTGTTTGACTCAGAGCAGTCACTGTCCTCAGTTCGTGTTGTCTAGACATGACCACATGTCTATCCTGGTTGGTTAGGACAGTCCACTTTCCTGCTCTGTGTNTCTCTTCTATTGTCTCAGACAAGCCGACTCTCTCGAACCCTGTTGACACAGACAAGACCACTGTCTCAATACCAGATTTTCACACATGTCCACGTCTCTATTCCCTGTCATCAACAGACCATGTCAAGTACTCAGGGCCCTGTGATATCTCAATATGTTGTTGTCTTGACCATAATCGACTGTCTCAGTCCTGTATGTCTCAGACATGTACACGCTTGGGTCCGCTCCATGTCGCTCAAATCATCTCCACCTGTCTACAGTCACCTGCTTTGTCTACAACTCGTCACATGTATCAATCCCTGCTTATTTCCTGACTATATCTACTCCCATCTATCCCTTTTGTTTTCAGAAATGTCACCTGTATCAATCCCCGATGTTTCAACATGGGACACCTCTTAAGTTGCACTGTGTATCAGAAACATGTCACTGTTCCAAGTCCCTTTGGTCTCAGACTTGTCCACTTTCCCAATCCCTATTGTCTCAGACTTGCTCCACTGTCTCTCCAGTCCCTGATTCTCAGGATTCGTCACTCTTCTAGTCCTGTTTGGTTGGGCAGACCATTCCACCGTTTCAAGTCCCACCGTTGATCTCAAAGACATTTCCACTGTCTGTGTCCCTGTTCTGTCAGACATGACCACCGTCTCATGCCCCGTAGTCGAAGACATGAACACGCTCTTTGTTGCCGAGTCTTGTATCAGAATTCACCTGTTCTTCAGTCACCTGATTTTCTCAGACTTTTCCAACATGTTCTGTCATGTGAAATCGACATATTCACGTGGACAGTCCCTGTTGTCCCAGACATGTGCACTCTCTCACTCTTTGTCTCAGATTGCCACTGTCTCAGTCCCTGTTTTCAGAGTGTCCACTGTCTCAGTTCCTGTCCTCTCAGACAGGACTTGTCACTGAGTGAAGCATGTCGAATGGTCTCAGTCGCAATGTCTAAGCAGTTTCAACTTTCCTCATTTTTGAACCCCCCTTTTTTTGACTTCAGGAAAAGGGGGGGGGGGGTGTCTGGTTGTTTCAGTCCCTGTCTGTCTTCAGATATGCCAATGTCTCTGTACCTGTTATTTCAGACATCTCCACTTTCTCAGTGTCTGTTGTCTCAGACATAGTCAACTGTCTCAGTCCCTGTATTTCTCTCAACATGTCCTAAGTCTCGTCCCTGTTGTCTTCAAGATATGTCCACTTGTCTGAGTCCTGCAGCTTTTCAGACAGGTCCAATGGTCTGATTCCCGTCTTCACTCCAGACCTGTCCAATCGTTTCCAGACAGCTGTTGTCTCGACCTGTCCCACTGTCTCAGTCCCTGTAGTGTCTGCAGACATGTCCAAGGTCTCATTCCCGCTGTCTGTTGTTTCAGACAATGTCGGCTTCACAATACCATTGTCTCAGACATGAACACGCTTTTCACAGGTTGTCTCAGAAAGTTCCCACTCGTCGCCGAGTCCCTGTTCTGTCATAGAATGACATGTCTCAGTCCCCTGTTGTCTCAGATATGTACAAACAGTCTTGCATTGTTGTCTCAGAATGTGATCCACTGTTCATTCCCTGTATCTCCAGATAGGCTTGTCCACTGGCCAAGCAATTCAACTGTCTCACGCTCTATTATCTCAGGACTGGTCCAACTGTATTCAAAACCATGTATGATCAAGACGTGTCCTCCCATCTCAGCTCTGTTGGTCTCCAGATTATGTCCTCAGTATCAAACCCTGTTGTTTGAATCATTGTGCACTGTCTCAGTCCGTTCGTTTACTAGTTCAATTCAGTTTTTTAGCATGACCACTGTCTCGATCCCTGTTGTTTCAGACATGTCCACTGTCTCAGTCCTGTGTCACGTCACTGTAGCTGTGTCTTCATACTGTTCCACTTTCTCCAGTTCTTGGTTGTTCAGGATATATCTACAGTCTCTCAATCCCTGTTGTTTCAGACCGATAGCCTGCACTCAATCCCTTGTGTCGTCCGACGTGTGGCTGTTGTATCAGACTGTTCACTGTTCTCTCCCCTCTGTCTCAGGACATGTACAAAGGCGGTCCCAGTAGTATCAGACATATCCATCTGTAAGTCCCTGTTGTCGTCAGACATTCTAGACTGTTTCAAGTCCTGTTGTCCCTCAGTGAGGAAGAGGGATATGCGTCCCAGACCCCAGGAAGTGCCTCCCCTTATGAAATCAGTCCAAAAAGAACTCAGAATCCTGATTATCGAAGCAACTACAGGCCAGTGGAACCTGAAACATGTCACTGTTCTGTGAAAGACTGGACTGAGCAGGAGTTGCTTTGCTGCTTGCGCCATTCTGGCAGGATCAGGTTACCAGAGACCCAGGAATCGCAGTTGTTTGGAAACTTCATGGAGATGGTAGCGGTGGGCTTTCTAGGCCATCATATGTAGCCAATTTCCACGGGGACACACAAGTTCAACCTGGTCAGTGCAAAGGAGAATGATTGTGATCGCCCTGATGTACCCAATTCCTCAGGTGTGTGTGTTGTGTGTGTGTGTGTGTGTTGTGTGTGTGAAAGCCAACTATCTATGTCTCAACATGTCCAATGTTTTGTGAGTCTCGATATGCTGCATTGTGTCAAACCTGTTGTCTCTAGATGGTCCACTGTCTCCAGTCCCTGTTTTCTGCAGACATGGTCCACGTCTCAGTTCCCTGTTGTCTTACCAAGACCACTGTCTCAGTCACAGTTGATTCGCCACAGTCCACTGTCTCAGTCCCATGTCTCAGACATGTCCATGGTCTCAGACCCTGGTTGTCTCATATATGTGTGTTGTCTCAGACAGTTCATTGTTCTCAGTGCGTGTTGTCTCAACCATTTTGTTGGTCCGAGACGATCACGTCCTTTTACATATCCATGTTGTCTCAGATATTCACCAACTAGTCTTCCCTGGATGTTTCAGTAAAGCAGTCTCAGACATGTTTCTCAGCATGTCACACCAATCCGTTGTTCATTCCCTGTTGTCATCAGAAATTGTCCACTGTCTCAGTCCCTGTTGTCGCAGACAGGCATGTCTCAAGTCCCTGGTTACTCAGACATGTCCAGGTCTCAGTCCTGTCACTAGATAATATATATATATATATTTATATAATTATAATTAAATAAAAAACCTGATCATTAGGTGCATACCTGTATTCCAGTACATTGTTCTCAGTACCCATGTTTTCTCAGACTGAACATGCTAATTGTCGCAGTTGTATCAGACAGTATCCACAGTCTCAGTCCCTGTTGTCTCAGACATGCATCCAAATCTCAGTGCCGTTTGTCTCAGACATACCCAGTGTGTCAGTTCCCTGTTGTTTCAGACATGGTCCTGTCAGTAACTTTGGTCTCAGATATGTCCACTGTCTCAGTCCTGGTTGTCTCAGATGCCACTGTCTCAGTCATGATGTCTCAGATGTGTCACTGTCTCAGTCACTTTCTCTAGACATGACTTTTCCACTGGTGAAGACATATGAAACTGATACTCAGTCCTCTAATTGTCTCAGATCAGTCCCGCTGCTAAGAAAATGTTGTTTAGACAGACCACAATGTATCAGTCCAGTGTGTTCACACATGTCCACTGTATCCACTGTTGTCTCAAACATTGTCCCACTGTCCAGTCTCCTGTTATCTCAGATCAATGTCCACATCTCAGTACCTGTTTTCTCAAAATTCATCGGCTAGTCTTTGTCTCAACATTCAGTTCGATCTGTCTCTTAATTACTCTAGTACCTGTTGTTATCAGATATATCCTTTGTCTCAATCCTGTTGCTCAGAATGACGATGTCTCGAGTTTGCATCTCAGTGAGTTGCTATCAGACAGTTTCCTGTATCATGCTCTGATGTTTCATCTTGTCCACAATCTCAGACCTGTGTTTCAGGACATATCCTCTGTGTCAGTCCCTGTTGCATGCTAAGCATGTTAGTCATGTTGTTTCTTATGACCAAGTGCCTCAGTCCCCGTTGTCTCGACATGAACTATGCTCTTGTCGCAGTTTGTATCGACACAGGTCTACTGTCTCAGTACATGTTGTCTCAGATTTGTCCATTTTATCGTCCCTGTTTTTTTCACACATATTCCACTGTGCGGCACCTGTATCGTATCAGACATCTCCTCAGTCTCAGTCCCTTTTGGCTCATATATGTGCACTGTCTCACTCCACTGTGTCTTGGAGCCTTCTTCAGATGCAGGCTGTGAGTCTATGACTCATAAGGCCATTCATTGGGATACGCAAGTGACACATGGTCATGTACCTATGTCAGGTATGCTTGTGATCCCCTTGATATCCTCAGTTCATCAGTGTATGTGTGTGTTTGTGAAAGCCATACACTACTTTCTCAGAAGCATCTCTATTGTCTCAAAAACCTGTTGTCTCGGACGTGATCCACATAGCTCGTCCCTTTGTCTGAGACAGTCCACGCATCCGTCCCTGTTGGGTCATCAGACATGCACACTGTCTCAATTTTAAAGTTGTCTCAGGAAATGTCTCATGTCTCAGATCCTGTTTCGTTCAGATATGTGATGTTTGCCAGCACATGTCCACATGTTCTCCCTTTTCTCGACGTGTTCTGTCTCAGTGTTGTTGTCTCATACATGAACCCCTGTCACATCCCTATTGTCTCAACATGTCCATCTACTCTAGTTCCTGTTGTTTCGATATGATCCACTTCCCTCAGGTCCCTGTTGTATCAGACATGTCCATGTCTCGAGTCCCTAGTTTGTCTCCGTAGTGACTTTCCTGGACTGTCTCAATATGTCTGTTCACGTCACCCTGTTGTTCAGACAAAGAGACGTAGCGGGGCCTCATTGCCATGATATCTGGGACATTTTCCCAGGGGCACACAAGTGCACACTGGTCAGTACAAAAGTAAGAAATGTTTGATCCCTCCTGTATACTAAGTTCCTCATTTTGTGTGGTGTGTGTGTGTGTTGTGTGTGTGTGTGTGAAATCCAACATGATTACGTCTCGACCATGTCCATGGTCTCCAATCCCTGGTTGTCTCAGACATGTCCACATCTCAACCTTCGTTCTGTATATCTACGTCTCACTGTTGTTTTGAAATAGTTGCCTGTCTCACTCCACGTCTGCTCAGACACTGAACACCGCTTTATTTCCAATGTTTATCAGGACATGTCCACTGTCTCAGGTCCCTGTTGTCTCAGACATTTCTACTGTCTCAGTCCCTTTTTTTTTTCAGACATGTCCACTGTTTAGTCTCTTTTGTCTCAGACAGTTAGTCCCTGATAGTTCAGAATGGTCCATGTCCGAGAATTCGTTGTCTCACACGACATGAACCTTTATTAACCTAGGCTCTTGTCCATTGTCTCACGTCCTAGGTTGTTCAATTTGTCACTGGTCGGCCCTGTTGTTCCCAATTCCACGTGTGTCAGGTCTATTTCGAATGCCAGTATTCGTCCCTTTTTGACACAGTGTGCATGTCTCAGTCCCCATTGTTTAAGACATGAACACATCTTTATTTCTTTATAAATATGTCCACTTCTACAGTGTTCCCTGGTAGGTTCAAACCTTTCAGTACTGATTTTGCTATTATGATAATACATATATAGTCGTATTTCAATCTTTTTTATTTGATTATATATATATTCTTTATTATATATATTCAAACTTATATTAATTAATATATATAGTTGAAATATTTACTATATTAAATATATTAAGTATATATATATATATCTATTATTATATAATATATTTAATATACTATATATTATATATATAATTATATTTATCATATATAATTAATATCATATATATAAATTATATTTATCATATATATAAATATATTATTTTCTATTATTATATATATATATATATATTTATTCATTTCTATATAATAGTAATATTATAATATGATGATATAATACTATAATATATAATAATATAAATATTCAAGAGGTATATAATTCATATAAATCATAATATATTCAAGTTTTCTAACTATATACCTATATTCAAGTATTTAGACATATTATATATACTATACTATATATATATATATATATATATATATATCTCTATATAAACTATATCTGTCTCAAGGTCCTGCTTTTTTTAGACATGTAAGCCTATCTCAGTCTCCCCATTTTCAAGTCCTAACCTGAGACTACAGGGACTGAGAGAGTGGACATATCTTATACAAGTGTGACTAAGAGTGTGTTCATTTCTCAGACAATGGGGACTGAGACAGTGCACATATCTGTGTCAAAAGGGACTGAGATACTGGACATGTCTGAAATAACACGGACTGACACAGTGGATATGTGGGAAACAACAGGGCCTGACACAGTGGACAAATCTGAAACAACAGGGACTGAGACAATGGACATGTGTGATACAAATCTAGGTAAGAGAGTGTTCATGTCTGAGACAACGGGAACTGTGACATTGGACATATCTGAGACAATAGGGACTGAGAGAGTGGACTTGTCTGAGACAACAGGGACTGAGACAGTGGATAAGTCTGAAACAACAGGGATTGAGACAGTGGACAAGTCTGAAACAAGAGGGACTGAGACAGTGGACATGTCTGATACAACTGCAAATAAGAGCGTGTTCATGTCTGAGCCAACGGGGATTGAGACAGGCAACATTTCTAAAACAACAGAGAATGAGACAGTAGATATATCAGAATCAACAGGTTTGAGATTGTGGACATGTCTGAGACAACAGGGATTGAGACAGTGGACATGTCTGAGACAGTAGACATGTTGGATTTCACACACACACACACACACACACACACACACACACACACGCACACTGATGAACTTAGTATATCAAGAGGATCAAAATATTCTACTTTGTACTGACCAGTGTCACTTGTGTGTCCCCCTGGGAAAATGGCCAGATATCATGGGCTAGATGGCACACCCTACGTCTCTTATGTCTGAGACAACAGGGATTGAGACAGTGGACATGTCTGAGACAACGGTCATTGAGACAGTTGACAACTCTGATACAACAGGGACTGAGACATTGGACATGTCTGATGCAACAGGGACTGAGGGAGTGGACATATCTGAAACAACAGGAACTGAGAGAATGGACATGTGTGAAACAATAGGGATTGAGACAGTGGTCATGTCTGAGACAACAACAACTGAGACAGTGAACACGTCAGAGACAAGAGGGACTGAGACTGTGGACATGTCTGGCACAACACACATATCTGAGACAACAGGGTCTGAGACAATGGACATTTCTGAGACAACTTTAATTGAGACAGTGGTCATGTCTGAGACAACAGGGACTGATGCAGTGGACATGTCTCAGACAACAGGGACTGAGACAGTGGACACGTCTGAGACAACAGGTTTTGAGACAATAGAAATGTCTGAGAAAGTAGACATGTTGGCTTTCACAAACACACACAAACACTGATGAACTGGGTATATCTGGGGGATCACAAGCATTCTACTTTGTACTGACCAGTGTCACTTGTGTGTCCCCGTGGGAAGATGGCTAGATATGAAGGGCTAGACATCACATCCTGCATCTGAAGAAGTCTCCAGAGACTACAGGGAGTGAGACAGTGCACATATATGAGCCAAAAGGGACTGAGAGACTGGAGATGTCTGATACAACAGGGACTGCCACAGTGGATATGTGTGAAAAAACAGGGACTGAGAAAGTGGACAAATCTGAGACAACATGTACTGAGACAGTGGACATGTGTGATACAACTGCGACTAAGAGCATGTTCATGTCTGAGACAACGGGGACTGAGACATTGGTCATATCTGAAACAACAGTGACTAAGACAGTGGACTTACCTTAGGCAACAGGGACTGACACAGAGGATATGTCTGAAACACCAGGGTCTGAGATTGTGGACAAGAATGAGACAACAGGGACTGATACAGTGAACATGTCTGATACAACTGCAACTAAGAGCATGTTCATGTCTGAGACTACGGGGATTGAGACAGGCGACATTTCTGAAACAACAGGAACTGAGACAATAGATATATCAGAAACAACAGGACTGAGATTGTGGACATATCTGAGAAAACAGAGACTGAGACCATGGACATGTGTGAGACAACAGGGACTGAGACACTGGACATGACTGAGACATCAGGGACTGAGTTAGTGGACATGTCTGAAACAAAACACATATCTGAGAAAACAGGGTCTTAGACAATTGACATGTCTGAGACAACTGCGAATGATACAGTGGACATGTGTGAAACAACTGTGACTGATACATTGGTCATGTCTGAAACAACAATTTTCTAGACACTGGACTGTCTGAGACAATAGAGACTGAGACAGTTTACATGTCTTCACCAGTGGAAAAGTCATGTCTAAGAAGAAAGTGACTGGGACAGTGGACACATCTGAGACTACAGGTACTGAGACAGTGGGCACATCTGAGACAACCAGGACTGAGACAGTGGACATATCTGAGACCAAAGTTACTGAGACTGTGGACATGTCTGAAACAACAGGGACTGACACACTGGGTATGTCTGAGACAAACAGCACTGAGATTTTGATCATGTGTGAGACAACAGGGACTGAGACTGTGGATACGTCTGATACAACTGCGACAATTAGCATGTTCAGTGGAGCAAATGGGTACTGGGTCATGCAACATGTCTGAAACAACAGGCCCTGAGACAAATTATAATATACTATATATAAAATATATAATAATATACTATATTCATACTATATATCATATATCCAAGATGGACAGGGGGACTGAGACACACTGCGGACATGGTCTGAGACAAAAACAGGGCATTGAGACGTGCGACATGTTCTGGAGCACACAACAGGGACGAGACCAGTGCAACATTTCTGGACCAACAGTGCACTGAGACAGTGGGAAATGTCTAATACAACAGCGGCAGTGAGCGCGTATTAGTGAGACAATATCTGAAGCAAGAGGGACCGACTGAGACATAGATCATGTGTAAACAACAGGGATTTGAGACATGGTCACATGTCTAGCAGACAACAAACGTAAAGACAGTGGACACATTCCTACAGACAAAACGGACTGAGACAATGGACATGTTCTGAGACCAACACAAACATATATGCGACAACAGGGTCTGAGACCATGGACCATGTCTGAGACGAACGGGACTGCAGACCAAGTGGAACAAATTAGTGCGAAACAACTTTGACTGAAAGACGCAGTTGGTCATGTGTGCAGACAACAGGTAACATGAGACCAGTTTGGACCTGTACTGAAGAAAACAGGGAGCTGCAGGACAGGGCCACATCTGAAGACAACAACCAGGTTTTGCAGACAAGTAAGAACATATCCAGCAGTACCAAGAAAACAGTTTGCACATTGTCTGAGACTACAGGTAGATATGTTGGCCTTTCACTACCACCTGACACCACACACACACACACACACACACACACACACACACACTGATGAATTGGGTACATCAGGGCGATCACAATCATTCTCCTTTGCACTGACCAGTGTTACTTGTGTGTCCCCGTGGGAAATTGGCTACATATGATGGGCTAGAAAGCCCACCCTCCATCTCCAGAAGTTTCCAAACACTGGATTCCTGTGTCTTCTGGTGCCTGACCCTCCAGAATGCTGGAAGCAGCAAAGCAACGTCCTGCTCAGTCCAGTCTTTCAAGACAAGTGAGATGTTTCAGGTTTCCACTGGCCTGTAGTTGCTCGTAATCAGGATTCTGAGTTCTTTTTGGACTGATTTCATAAGGGGGAGGTCACTTCCTGGGGTCTGGTGACCGTATCCTCTTCCTCACTGAGACAACAAGGACTGAAACAGTCGAAATGTCTGAGACAACAGGGACTTACACAGTGGATATGTCTGATACTACTGGGACCAGCCTTTGTACATGTCTGAGACAAGAGGGAATGAGACAGTGGACAAGTCTGATACAACAGCCACACGTCTGAGACATCAGGGATTGAGGCAGGCTACAGGTCTGAAACAACAGGGATTGAGACTGTAGATATATCTGAAACAACAAGAACTGAGAAAGTGGACAAGTCTGAGACAACAGGGACTGAGTCAGTGGACATGCCTGAAACAACAGGGTCTGAGACAGTGGACATGTCTGAAACAACAGGGACTGAGACAGTGGACATAACTGAAAAAACAGGGACTGAGACAGTGCACAAGTATCAAACAACAGGGTTTGATACTGAGGACATATCTGAGACAACAGAGACTGAGATGGTGGACACGTCTGAGTCAACATGGTTTGATACAGTGGACCAGTCTGAGATAATAGAGACTGAGACAGTTGACATATCTTGGCCAGTGGACAAGTCCTATCTGAGATGACAGGGAATGAGACAGTGGACACATCTGAGACAACAGGGACAGAGACTTTGTACATATCTGAGACAACCAGGGCTGAGACAGTAGACATATCTGAGATGACAGGGACTGCGACAGTGGACATGTCTGAGACACCTGTGAATAAGAGCGTGTTCATGTCTGAGACAATGGGTATTGTGACAGCCGACATTTCTGAAACAACAGGGACTGAACTTTGGACATGTCTGAGACAACATGGACTGAGACAGTGGACATGTCTGAGACAACAGGTACTGATACGTTGGACATGTCTGAGTGAAGAGGGAATCAGACATTGGACCTGTCTGAAACTGCAGGGACTCAGACAATGGACATATCTGAGACAACCAGGACTGAGACTTAGGACATGTCTGAGAGAACAGGGACTGAGACAGTGGACATGTCTGAGACAACAGGCACTGAGAAAGTGGACATGTGTGAAACAACAGGACAGGAGACATTGGACATATCTGAGACAACAGGGACTGAAACACCAGACCCGTCTGAGTCAACAGGGTTCGAGAAAGTTGAACTGTCTTAGACAATTGCGACTGAGACCATTGACATGCCTTCACCAGTGGACAAGTCCTGTCTGTAATGACAGCGACTGAGACAGTGGACACATCTGAGAAAACAGGGACTGAGACAGTGGGCACATCTGAGACAAAGGAGTGAGAGAGTGCACATGTCTGGGACAACAGGGACTGTCACAGTGAATATGTCTGATTCAACATGGACAGAGACATTGGAAAAGTCTGAGAAAACAGGGACTGAGACAGGTGATATGTCTGATACAACTGCAACAAAGAGCGTGTTCATGTCTTCGACTACGGGGCATGAGACAGTGGTCATGTCTGACAGAACAGGGAATGAGACAGTGCAATTGTCTGAGACAACAGGGACTGAAACAGTGGATATGTCTGAAACAACAGGGACTTAGAGAGTGGACGAATCTGAGAAAACAGGGACTGAGACAGTGGACAAGTCTGAGACAATAGGGATTGGGAAAGTGGACAAGTCTGAGACCACAGGGACTGAGACAGTGGACATGTCTGATACAAGTGCAACTAAGAGGGTGTCCATGTCTGAAACAACGGGGACTGAGACAGGTGACATTTCTGAAAAAAAAACAGGGAGAGAGGCAGTAGATATATCAGAAACAACAGGGATTGATACAGTGGACATGTCTGAGACAACAGGGACTTAGACAGTGGAAATATCTGAGACAACATGGACTGAGACAGTGGACATGTCTGAGACAACAGGGACTGAGTCAGTGGACATGTCAGAGACAACACACTTATCTGAGATAACAGGGCCTGAGACAATCGACATGTCTGTGATGACAGGGAATGAGACAGTGGACATATGTGAGAAAACTGCAACTGAGACAGTGGTCATGTCTGAGACAACAGTGTTCTAGGCAGAAGACTTGTCTGAGACAATAGAGAGTTAGACATTTGACATGTCTATGCCATTGGACAAGTGCTGTCTGAGATGACAGCCACTGACACAGTGGACACATCTGAAACAACCAGTAGTGAGACAGTAGACATATATGAGACAACAGGGACAGAGACAGTGGACATGTCTGAGTCAACAGTGACTGACACTGTGGATATGTCTGAGACAACTGTGACTGAGACATCGGACATGTCTTATACAACAAGGAATGAGACAGTGGACATGTATGGTACAACTGCGACTAGAGCAGGTTCAGGTCTGAGACAATGGGGACTGAGACAGGCTACATGTCTGAAACAACAGGGACTGAGACAGTAGATATTTCTGAAACAACAGGGACTGAGGCCTTGGACATATATGAGAGAACAGGGAATCAGATATTGGACCTGTCTAGGACTACAGGGATTCAGAAACTGGACATATCTGAGACAACTGGGACTGGAACTTTGGACATATCTGAGAGAACAGGGACTGAGATAGTGGACATGTCTGAAGCAACAGGCACTGAGATAGTGGACATGTGTGAAACAACAGGGAATGAGACAGTGGACATGTCTGAGACAACAGNATTAATAATTATATATATAATTATAAAAGCATGTTCACGGTTCGTCTGAGACAACAGGGACTCTCACCATGGACATGTCTGTGAAAAAATGGACTGAGAAAGTGCACATTTGTGAAAAAAACTGGGACTGAGACAATAGATATAACTGAAACAACATGGACTGAGAAAGTGTACATATGTGAGACAACAGGGACGGGGACAGGTCTAGTGGACATGTTGACGACAAACCGGCACTCTGTTACACAATAGACATGTTTGAGGCCGGACATGGACTGTAGAGAGTGAGAGTGAGAGAGTGGACCACTGTCTGGACAAACCACCACATATCTGAGGAAAAGAGAAAACAGGGTCTCCCTGAATAGGACCACTTTCTGAGATTGAGACCCATCGCCACTGTCACGACAGTAGCGCACTGAGGACTAGTGGACCATTTGTACGTGGAACATTTCGGTCTGATGAAAACAACTGTGACTTGACATTGTCACAAGTCTGGAGGGACAACAGTGACCTGAGGAGAGCTGCGAGAGGGGGTGGAAAGTAGATGTCCACAGGGACTGAGGACTGCAGGGAAATGTTGACAATCAGGGACTTAATCTTTTAAAGCGTCTACTCATCTATGGACAATGTGGGACTCAGACAGGGTGTCATGTCTGATGAAACAACGGGGACAGAGACAGTAGATATATCTGAGATAACAGGGACTGACACAATGGGTATGTCTGAGATTTTGGACATGTCTAAGACAACTGGTACTGAGAATGTGGACATGTCTAAGACTACATGTAATAAACATTGGACCTGTCTGAGGCTTTTGCTTGGCAAGGACTCAGATACTGGACATATTTGAGAAAACCGGGACTGAGAAATAAGACATGTCTGAGACACAAGAGACTGAGACATTGGAAGTGTCTGATACAACTGCGACAAAAAAGATGATCATGTCTGAGATAACGGGGACTCATACAGTGGACATATCTGAGACAACAGGGACTACTGCGGCAGTTCGATCGTGTGAGTCAACAGGGTTTGAGATGTTAGAACCTTCCTGAGACAACATGTACTGAGACATTTGACCTGTCTTTGAAGTGGACAAGTCCTGTCTGTTTTGACAGCAGACTTTTTTGAGACAGTGGACACATCTGAGACAACAGCGACTGAACAGTGGACAATCTGAGACAACCAGGGCTTGTTGAGACCACGTGGACAATATCTTGAGGGGAAGGACAAAGGGGCGAAACACAGGGGAACTGAGGCAAACAGGGACTGAGACCAGTGCGGGAAATGTCTGAGACCTACAGGGGGACTGACACAGTGGCTATATTTGACAGTCCAGGCACGGAGGAGACATGCTCATTTCTGAGCAACAGAGCCTGAGACAGTGTGGACATGTCTGATACCAACTGTGACTTAGAGCTTGTTCATGTCTGGGTCAATGGGGACCTGAGAGAGTGGGTGCGTGAATGTCTGAGACAACAGGGACTGAGACAATGGACATTTCTGAAACAACAAAGAATGAGACTGAGACACGTACCTCTATCTGACACAACGGGTACTGAGGACAATGGACATATCTGACACAGGAGTAGACCGTGGACATGTCTGACAAAACAAGGAATGACGGCGATAGTGGACTTGTCTGACACAACAGGAACTGAAATAATGTTGACAGACATTGTCTGAAAAACAACATGGACCGAGACAGACAGGACATAAGGAAGAACAACGACATGTTCTAAGACAAAGGGACTTGACGGACAGTTGGTGGAATGTCTGACACACACAGGGGACTGAGACAGTGGCATTTCGGAGGACAACACAAAATATCTGTGCCAAAAGGGTCTTGAGACAAATGGACATGTCTGAGACAAAACGGAATGAGAGAAGATTGGGGACATGTTTAAAACAAATTTGACTGAGACAGTCATCATGTATGAGAAAATAGGGACCACAGTGAGTGCAGTGATTTACCCATGACCCCCCCATTTTTGTTGAGGGACTACAGGGTCCTGAGCCTCTGCTTGTACTTGTCTACGACAACACACATATCTGAGAAAACCGGAACTGAGACCATCGCGACAATGTCCCAGAGAACAGGGGACTTAGACAGTGCGCTATATGTGAAACAACTGCAAACTGAGAAGGGTTTGCTTGTCTGGAAAACGGGACTGAGACAATGGACAGGATCGGAGACAACCATGCGGGGGACTGAGACAGTGGACATTGTGTGAGACTAACAGGGGATCTTGATACAGTTGACAGGACTGTGATACATCAGGGAACTGAGGAAATGACATGTCTGAGACAACAACACATATTGAGGAAAAGAAGAGGAGAAGGGGAGACAAACAGCTGGGTCTGAGACAATTACATGTCTGAGACACAGGAATATACAGTGGATCAACTGTGTTGATGAAACAAGTACGACTGGGACTTTGGTCATGTCTGAGACAACAGTGTTCTAGACAGTGGACCCGTCTGAGAAAATCGAGACTTGCGGACAGTTATTTGACCATGCTCTTCGCCCAGTGGAAAAAAGTCATGTATGTATGAGATGACAGTGACTGGGACAGTGGACAATCCTTCAGAAAATCCAGGGAGGCGGAATGAGAGATGTGGGACATAATCTGAGAAACCAGAACGAGGACTGTGGGACATACTGAGACAAAAGGTCTGAGACAACAGGGGCCTGAGACAGTGGACAAGTCTGATACAACTGCGCCTAAGATCGTGTTCATGTTTGAGACAAAGGGGACTGAGACTTGGTACATTTATGAGAGAACAGGGACTGAGGTGGTGTACATGTGTGAAACAACAGGGCCGGGATTGCGGCAAGTCTTCATGTCTGCGACAACAAAAAATGGAGACCAGTGTGTACACGTCGAAGCACAACAGGGACCGAGACAGTGGAATGTCTGAGGACACCACCCCCCCATATCTTGGACCCCACAGATGCTGGAGGGACCATGGACATATGCCTGAGACAACTGGGCCTGAGATAGTGGACATGTGCAAAACAACTGGAAATGAGACATTGAGACCGTGTGGTCATATCTGAGGACAAAGGGGACTAGACTTGGACATTCGGACAACAGGCAATGAGACAGTGGGCATATGTGAAACACACCCCGGGCAGGATACATTAGATATATCTGACACAACATGGACTGAAACATCTGGACTCATCCTGGAAATCCGCTGGGTTTGAGAAGTTGACCTGTCTTAGGACAATAGCGGAAATGAGACAGTTTGACATGTGTTAGCTACTGTGGAAAAAGCCCCTTGTCCGTGATTGCTGACAGCGACTGAGATGGTCCGACCACCATCTGAGGAAATCAGGGACTGCGACGTCGGACACCCATCTGAGGACATAGGACTGAAGCGAGACGTGCACATGTCTGGGTGACAAACACGGACACTGTAACATGGATTTAGTCTACAAACAACATGGACAGAAAACAGTGGAGAAAAGGTCTGAGAGAAAAACGTTGGACCACGTCTGATACAACTGCAACAAAGTGGGGTTCATGTTCGAGACAACGGGGACTGAGCACCACTGGTTAAATTCCCAACATTGTTCATGTTCTGGACAACAGGGACTGCACAGTGATTATTTTTGAAAGACAACAATTGACTGAGACAGTGGACAAGTCTGAGACAAAAAGGGACTTGCGACAGTGGACATTTTTGAGAAAACAGGGACTGATACAGTGGAAATGGAATGTCTGGTACAACTTGAACACTAAGCGAAACTAAGAGTGTAGAGTTACTTGTTCATGTTCTGATACAACTGCTAAACACTGCAACGACAGTTAGTGTGCGTGTGTTGTTCATGTCTGAGGACACCGGGGATCTGATACTGGCGACATACATTTCCTGAACACAGCAGGGAGAGAGGACAGCAGATATAATCAGACGAAACAAAACTCAGACTGCGACGGTGGTCCTTCTGATACAACAGGGAATATATGATACAGGGAAAATGATACAGTGGACATGTCTGAGACAGCATATATATGTGACAACAGGGTCTAAGACAATGGACATGTCTGAGACAGTGAACAAACAGTTACTGAGACATTGGACATGGCGAGACAATAAAATATCTGAGAAATTCAGGGTCTCAGACCAGTTGACATTTTGAAACAATAGGGAAGGAGACAGTGGACATGTGTTGAAAAACAGCTGGACTGCGAAAGTGGTCCTGTCTGATTCAACAGTGTTCTAGACAGTGTACTTGTCTGACACAACAGAGGGACAGGGGGGGGACCTTAGACAGTTGCCATGTTTTCACCAGTGGATAAGTCCTATCTGAGATTGGACCGTGACTGAGACAATGGGAAACACTGGACAAACAACAGGAGTGGGACAATGGACATATATGAGATAACAGGGACGAGACAGTGGACATCGTGAAACAATAGCGGGAATGTGATAGATAGTGGACATGTTCTGAGACAACAGTGCTTGAGACAGTGGACCTGTCTTGATGTAGTAAAACAGTGTTCGAGAAGTGAGGGATCTGTTTGAGAAAATAGAAACTAGCAACTGGAGAGAGTGACATGTCCTTTGTCAGTGGACAAGCCTGTCTGTGATGACAGTGACTGACCCAGTGGGGACCACTCTGAGACAACGGGTCTGACTGCGACAGTGAACACATCTGAGGACAACAGTGACTGAGAGTGTGCACATATCTGAAACAGGAATGACACCCGGGATATGTTGAAAAACAGGTTACTGAGACAGTGGACAAGTCTGCGGCAACAGGGACTTGAGAGAGTGGACATATCTGTACCCAACTGTGACTAGAGCCTGTTCATGTTTGAGAAAATGATGACTGAGACAGGATACATGTCTGAAAACAGGCGACGAGAGCCAGTAGACATATCTGAAACAACAGGGACTGAGAAGTGGACATCTCTGACTAGAGCAGGAATGACAGAATAGGACAGCATATGAGCACAACAGGGACATGAACAGAGTGACATGTCTGAACAGGATGGACTTGTCTGAAACCAAAGGGAATGAGACATGACCTCTGAGATATGCTGCAGTGAATGTTAGCAACATCGACTCGAGACAGTGGAACATTCTGTGAACAAAAGGGAATGAGAACAGGTAGATAAGTCTGATCACAAAGGACTGCTAAAGTGGAACATCGTCTGAGTAAAGGGATTTGAGAAGTGGACCTGAGGACAATAGTGGATTGCATCGTAATGTCTTACACCAGTGGAACGTCCTGGTCAGTGGTGACATCGAATGAGACAGTGGCCACTTTGAAACAACAGGGACAGAGAAAGTGGCAATTCTGACACAACAGGGATGAGACAGTGTATTCTGTTTTTACAAAATGCAACTAAATCAATGTTCATGTCTGAGACAATTGTGATTATTGAGCGATGACATATCTCAGACAACATTGGACTGAAGAGAGTGGACATTCTGAGAACCAGGGAATACACACAGTGAGTATATGTCCTGAAAAAAGAGGGACTGAGTAAAAAAGGAGGGACTGAGTGAAAGAAAAAGAAAACTCCTGAGATGACAGGAGGAAAATCTGAGGAAACCCAGAGCAGAAACACAAGGGCGAGACCCTGAAGTGTCTGATTAAAAACTGTGATATAGCGCGTGTTTCATGTCTGAGGCACTGGTGCCTTGAGACAATTGGACATATCTGAGACAACAGGGACTGAGACAGTGGACTTGTCTGAGACAACAGGGACTGACACAGTGGATATGTCTGAAACAACAGGGACTGAGATAGTGGACAAGTCTGAGATAACAGGGACTGAGACAGTGGACATGTCTGATACAACTGCGAATAAGAGCATGTTCATGTATGAGACAACGGGGATTGAGACAGGCGACATTTCAGAAACAACAGGGAATGAGACAGTAGATATGTCAGAAACAATAGGGACTGAGACTGTGGACATGTCTGAGAAAACAGGGACTGAGAATGTGGACATTTCTGAGACAACAGTGACTGATACAGTGGACATGATTGAGGCATCAGGGACTGAGATAGTGGACATGTCTGAGACAACAAACATATTTGAGAAAACAGGGTCTGAGACAATTGACATGTCTGAGACAACATTGAATGTTACAGTGTACATGTGTGAAACAACTGCACCTGAGGCATTGGTCATGTCTGAGACAACAGTGTTCTACACAGTGGACCTGTCTGAGAGAATAGAGACTGAGACAGTTGACATGTCTTCGCCAGTGGATGTCATGTCTGAGATGACAGTGACGGGGACAGTGGACACATCTGAGACAACAGGGACTGAGACAGTGGACAAATCTGAGACGACCAGAACTGTGACAGTGGACATATCTGAGACAACCGTGACTGAGACAGTGGACAAGTCTGAGTGAACAGGGACTGACACACTGGATATGTCTGAGACAACAGGGACTGAGATTTAGGACATGTCTGAGACAACAGAGACAGAGACAGTGGACATATCTGATACAACTGCGACTAAGAGCATGTTCAGTTCTGAGAGAACTGGGACTGAGACAGGCTATTGAGTTTGTGGATATATCTAAGACAACAGGGACTGAGACAATGGATATGTCTGAGACAACAGGGACTGAGACAGTGGATATGTCTGAGACAATACATATATCTGCGACAACAGGGTCTGAGACCATGGACAAGTATGAGACAACAGGGACTGATACAGTGTACATGTGTGAAACAACTGGGATTCAGACAGTGGTCATGTCTGAGACAACAACAAATGAGACAGTGGACACATCGGAGACAACAGGGACTGAAACAGTGGACATGTCTGCCACAACACACATATCTGAGACAAGAGGTTCTGAGACCGTGGACATGTCTGAGACATCAAGGATTGAGGGAGTGGACCTGTGGATACAATTGGGACTGAGACAGTGGTCATGTCTGAGACAACATGGACTGAGACAGTGGACATGTCTGAGACAACAGGGACTGAGAGGGTGGACAAGTCTGATACAACTGCGATCAAGAGCATGTTCATGTCTGAGACAAAGGGCACTGAGACTGGCGACATTTCTAAAACATTACTGATTGAGACAGTAGATATATCAGAAACAACAGGGACAGAGACTGTGGACATGTCTGAGACAACAGGTACTGAGACTGTGGACAAGTCTGTGACAACAGAGACTGATACATTGGACATGTCTGAGACAAGAAGGAATGAGACAGTGAACATTTGTGAGACAAAAGGGTCTTAGACAGTGGAATGTCTGAAAAAACAGGGACTGAGACACTGGACATTTCTGAGGCAACACACATATCTGTGACAAAAGTGTCTGAGACCATGGACATGTCTGAGACAACAGGGACTGAGACATTGGACATGTCTGAGACAACACATATCTGAGAAAACAGGGCTGGAGACAATTGACATGTCTGAGATGACAGGGAATGAGACAGTGGACATATGTGAAACAAGTGCGACTGGGACAGTGGTCATGTCTGAGATAACAGAGTTCTAGAGAGTGGACTGTCTGAGACAGTAGATATTTAGACATTTGACATGTCTTTGCCAGTGGACAAGTCCTGTCTGAGGATACATGTCTGATTTAACAGGGCCTGAGACAGTATATATATATATATATATATATATATATNGACATTGGACATGTCTGAGACATCAGAGACTGAGACCATGGACATGTCTGAGGAAACAGGGACGGAGTCAGTGGACATGTCTGAGACCACACTGATCAAGAGAGAGGACATGTCTGAGACATCAGAGACTGAGACAGTGGACATGTCTGAGACAGGTCCTGTCTTAGAAGACAGGGACTTAGACAGTGGACACATCTGAGACAACAGGGAATGAGACAGTGCATATGGCTGAGACAGCAGGTACTGAGACAGTGGACAAGTGTGAAACAACAGGGAATGAGACAGTGGACATCTCTGAGACAAAAGGGATTGAGACAGTGGACATGTGTGAGACAACAGGGACTGAGACAGTGGACATGTCTGATTCAACAGGGCCTGAGACAGTATGTATATCTGAAACAACAGGGAATGAGACAGTGGACATCTCTGAGACAAAAGGGATTGAGACAGTGGACATGTGTGAGACAACAGGGACTGAGACAGTGGACATGTCTGATTCAACAGGGCCTGAGACAGTATGTATATCTGAAACAACAGGGAATGAGACAGTGGACACGTCTGAGACAACAGGGATTGAGACAGTGGACATGTGTGAGACAACAGGGATTGAGACAGTGGTCATGTCTGAGACAACAACAACTGAGAGAGTGGACATGTCTGAGACAACAGGTTTTGAGACAATAGACATGTCTGAGACAATAGAGACACACACACACAAACACTCACACTGATGAACGGGATATATGAGGGGGATTACAAACATTCTACTTTGTACTGACCAGTGTCACTTGTGTGTCCCTGTGGGAAAATGGCCAGATATGATGGGCTAGAAGGCACACCCTGCATCTCCAGAAGTTTCCACGCACTGGATTCCTGGGTTTTCTGGTGACCGATTCTCCAGAAGGCTAGAAGATGCAAAGCAACATCCTGCTAATTCCAGTCTTTCAGGTAAAGTGAGGTTTTCAGGTTGCCACTGGCCTGTAGTTGCTGGTATCCAGGATTCTGAGTTCTTTTTGGACTGATGTCATAAAGGGGAGGTCACTTCCTGGGGTGATGTGACCCTATCCTCTTCCTCACTGAGACAAGTGGGACTGAGACAGTCGAAATGTCTGAGAAATCAGGGACTGAGATTTTGGACATGTCTGAGACAAGAGGAAATGAGACAGTGGACATGTCTTTACAACTGCCAATAAGAGCATGTTCATTTCTGAGACAACAGGGATTGAGGCAGGCTACAGGTCTGAAACAACAGGGATTTAGACTGTAGATATATTTGAAACAACAGGGACAGAGACAGTGGATATGTCTGAGAAACAGGGACTGAGACAGTGAACAAGTCTTAGACAACAGGGACTGAGAAAGTAGACATGTCTGAAACAACAGAGACTGAGAGAGTGGACATATCTGAGACAACTGGGTCTGAGACAGTGGACAAGTCTCAGAAAACAGGGTTTGACACCGAAGACATGTCTGAGATAACAGAGACTGAGAAGGTGGACACGTCTGAGTCAACACATTTCAATACAGTGGACCAGTCTGAGACAATAGAGACTGAGACAGTTGACATATTTGTCAGTGGACAATTGCTGTCTGAGATGACAGGGAATGAGACAGTGGACACATCTGAGACAACAGGGACCGAAACATTGGACACATCTGAGACAACCAGGACTGAGATAGCAGACATGGCTGAGACAACAGGGAATGACACAGTGGATATGTGTGATACAACTGGGACTGAGACAGTGGTCAGGTTTGAGACAAAAGGGACTGACAGTTGACGTATCTGAGACAAGAGGGACTGAGACAGTGGACAAGTCTGATACAACTGTGACCAAGAGCATGTTCCTGTGTGAAACAACGGGGACTGAGACAGGTGACATTTCTGAAACAAGACTGAATGAGACAGAAGATATATCAGAAACAACAGGGAATGAGACTTTGGACATGTCTGAGAGAACAGGGACTGAGACAGTGGTCATATCTGAGACAAAAGGTACTGATAGACTGGACATGTCTGAGACAACAGGGAATGAGACAGTGGACATGTCTGAGAAAACAGGGACTGAGACAGTGGAATGTCTGAAACAACAGGGACTGAGACAGTGGACATTTCTGAGACAACACACATATCTGTGACAAAAGTGTCTGAGATCATGGACATGTCTGAAACAACAGGGAATGAGACAGTGGACATGTCTGAGACAACACACATATCTGAGTATCAGGGCCTGAGACAATCGACATGTCTGAGACGACAGGGAATGAGACAATAGACATATGTGAAACAACTGCGCCTGAGACAGTGATCATGTCTGAGACAACAGGGTTCTAGACAGTGGACCTGTCTGAGACAATAGAGACTTAGACAGTTGACATGTCTTCGCCAGTGGACAATTCCTGTCTGAGATGACAGCGACTGAGACAGTGGACATATCTGAAACAACCAGGAGTGAGACAGTGGATATATCTGAGAGAACAGGTACTGAGACTGTGGACATGTCTGAGACAACCGGGACTGAGACATTGGACATGTCTTATACAACCGGGAATGAGACAGTGGACATGTCTGATACAACTGCGAATAGAGTGTGTTCAGGTCTGAGACAATGGGGACTGAGACAGACTACAGGTCTGAAACAACAGGGACTGAGATAGTAGATATATCTGAAACAACAGGGACTGAGATCTTGGACATATCTGAGAGACCAGGGAATCAGACATTGGACCTGTCTGAGACTGCAGGGACTCAGAAACTGGACATATCTGAGACAACCAGGACTGAGACTTTGAACATGTCTGAGAGAACAAGGACTGAGAAAGTGCACATGTCTAAGACAACAGGCACTCATACAGTGGACATGTGTGAAACAACAGGGAAGGAGAAAGTGGACATGTTTGAGAAAACAGGGACTGAGACATTGGACTCGTCTGAGTCAACAGGGTTCTAGGCAGTGGACGTGTCTGAGACAATAGCAACTGAGACAGTTGACATATCTTCGCCAGTGTACAAGTCCTGTCCGTGATGACAACGACTGAGACAGTGGACAGATCTGAGACAACAGGGACTGAGACAGTGGACATATCTGAAACAACAGGGATTGAGAGAATGCACATGTCTGAGACAAAAGGGAATGAACAAAGGATATGTCTGAAACAACAGGGAATGAGACAGTGGACAAGTCTGAGACAACAGGGACTGAAACATTAGAATGTCTGAAACAACAGGGACTGAGACAGTGGACATTTCTGAGACAACACACATATCTGTGACAAAAGGGTCTGACACCATGGACATGTCTGAGACAACAGGGACTGGGCCAGTGGACATTGTCTGAGACAAAACACATATCTAAGAAAAAAGGGCCTGAGACAATTGACATGTCTGAGACGACAGGGAATGAGACAGTGGACATATGTGAAACAACTGCGACTGAGACAGTGGTCATGTCTGAGACAACAGGGTTCTAGACAGTGGACCTGTCTGAGACAATAGAGACTTAGACAGTTGACATGTTTTCACCAGTGGACAAGTCCTGTCTGAGATGACAGCGACTGAGACCATGGACACATCTAACACAATCAGGAGTGAGACAGTGGATATACCTGAGACAATAGGGACTGAAATTGTGGACATGTCTGAGACAACCGGGACTGAGACATTGGAAATGTCTTATACAACCAGGAATGAGACAGTGGACATGTCTGATACAACTGCGACTAGAGCATGTTCAGGTCTGAGACAACGTGGACTGAGACAGGCTACATTTCTGAAAGAACAAGGACTGAGACAGTAGATATATCTGAGGCAACAGGGACTGAGACCTTGGACATATCTGAGAGACCAGGGAATCAGACATTGGACCTGTCTGAGACCGCAGTGACTCAGAAACTGGACATATCTGAGACAACCTGGACTGAGACTTTGGACATGTCTGAGAGAACAAGGACTGAGAAAGTGGACATGTCTAAGACAACAGACATTCAGAGAGTGGACATGTGTGAAACAACAGGGAAGGAGACAGTGGACATTTCGGAGACAACAGGGACTGAGACAGTGGACTCGTCTGAGGCAACAGGGTTCGAAACAGTGGACCTGTCTGAGACAATAGTGACTGAGAGAGTTGATATATCTTTGCAAGTTTACAAGTCCTGTCTGTGATGACAGCGACTGAGACATTGGGCACATCTGAGACAACAGGGACTGAACGGTGGACACATCTGAGACAACAGGTACTGAGACTAGAGGTAATGACAGAGGGGATATGTCTGAAACAACAGGGACTGAGACAATGGACAAGTCTGAGATAACAGGCACTAAGAGAGTGGACATGTCTGATACAAGTGTGACTAAGAGTGTGTTCATATCTGAGACAACGGGGACTAAGTGCACATATCTGTGACAAAAGGGACTGATATACTGGACATGTCTGAGACAACACGGACTGACACTGTGGATATGTCTGAAACAACAGAGAGTGAGACACTGGACAAAGCTGAGACAACAGGGACTGAGACAATGGGCATGTGTGATACACCTGTAAGAGAATGTTCATGTCTGGGACAATGGGTACTGAGACATTGGACATATCTGAGAGAACAGGGTCTGAGACAGTGGACAAATCTGAGACAACATGGACTGAGACAATGGACATGTGTGATACAACTGTGAGAAAGAGAGTGTTCATGTCTGAGACAACGGGGAATGAGACATTGGATATATCTGAGAAAACAGGGACTGAGACAGTGCACATATCTGAGTCAAAACGGACTGAGATACTGGAAATGTCTGAGACAACACGGACTGACACAGTGGATATGTCTGAAACAACACGGATTTAGACAGTTGAGAAATTTGAGACAACAGGGACTGAGACATTGGACATGTGTGATACAACTGTGAGTAAGAGAGTGTTCATGTCTGAGACAACGGGGACTGAGACATTGGACATATCTGAGACAACAGGGACTGAGAGAGTGGTCTTGTCTGAGACAACAGGGACTGACATAGTGGGTAAGTCTGAAACAACAGGGATTGAGACAGTGAACAAGTCTGAGACAACAGAGACTGAGACAGTGGACATGTCTGATACAACTGCGAATAAGATCGTGTTCATGTCTGAGACAATGGGGATTGAGACAGGCGACATTTCTAAAACAACAGGGAATGAGACAGGAGATATATCAGAAACAACAAGTTTGATACTGTGGACATTTCTGAGACAAGAGCAATTGAGACAGTGGACATGTCTGAAACAACAGGGACTGATACAGTTTACGTGACCGAGACATCAGATACTGAGATAGTGGACATGTCTGAGACAACACACATATCAGCAAAACAGGGTCTAAGACATTTGACATGTCTGAGAAAACAGGGAATGATACAGTGGGCATATGTGAAACAACTGTGACTGAGATATTGGTCATATTTGAGACAAGAGTGTTCTATACAGTGGACCTGTCTGAGACAATAGAGACTGAGACAGTTGGCATGTCTTGGCCAGTGGAAAAGTCTTGTCTGAGTTGACAGTGCATGGGACATTGGACACATCTGAGACAACAGGGACTGAGAGAGTAGACACATCTGAGACAACAAGGAGTGAGACTGTGCACATATCTGAGACAACAGGGACCGAGACAGTGATCATGTCTGAGACAACAGGAACTGACACAATGGGTATGTCTGAGATTTTGGACATGTCTGAGACAACAGGAACTGAGACTGTGGACATGTCTTATACAACTGCGACAAAGAGCATGTTCAGGTCTTAGAAAATTGGAACTGAGACAGGGTACATGTCTGAAACAACAGGGCCTGAGACATTATATATATATATATATATATATATAGATCATCTCTAGTCTCTATATTTATCGATAGATATAGATATAGATATGTCTGAAACAACAGGGACTGAGACAGTAGACAAATCTGAGACAACAGGGACTGAGACAGTGGACAAGTCTGATACAAGTGTGACTAAGAGTGTGTTCATGTCTGAGACAACGGGGACTGAGACAGTGCACATATCTGTGACAAAAGGGACTGAGATAGTGGTCATGTCTGAGACAACACGGACTGACACAGTGGATATGTCGGAAACAACAGGGAATGAGACAGTGGACAAATCTGAGACAACAGGGACTGAGACAGTAGACATGTCTGAGAAAACAGCGACTGAGACAGTGGACACGTCTGAGACAACAGGTTTTGAGACAATAGACATCAGAGACAACAGAAACAGACAGTTGACTTGTCTGAGACAGTATATATGTTGGCTTTAACACACACACACACACACACACAGATATATTGGGTATATCATGGTGATCACAAACATTCTCCTTTGTACTGACCAGTGTTACTTGTGTCTCCCCGTGGGAAATTGGCCACATATGATGGGCTATAACGAACTCCCTCCATCTCCAGAAGTAGCCAAACACTGGATTCCTGTGTCTTCTGGTGCCTGAGCCTCCAGAATGCTGGAAGCAGCAAAGCAACATCCTGTTCAGTCCAGTCTTTCAAGACAAGTGAGATGTTTCAGGTTGCCACTGGCCTGTAGTTGCTTGTAACCAGGATTCTGAGTTCTTTTTGGACTGATGTCATAAAGGGGAGGTCAGTTCCTGGGGTCCGGTGACCCTATCCTCTTCCTCACTGAGACAACAGGGACTGACACAGTGGATATGTCTGAAACTACTGGGACCAGCATTTGGACATGTCTGAGACAAGAGGGAATGAGACAATGGACAAGTCTGATACAACTGCCACATGCCTAAGACATCAGGAATTGAGGCAGGCTACAGGTCTGAAACAACAGGGATTAAGACTGTAGATATATCTGAAACAACAAGAACTGAGACAGTGGACATGTCCGAGACAACAGGGACTGAGACAGTGGACAAGTCTGAGAAAACAGGGACTGAGACAGTGGACATGCCTGAAACAACAGGGTCTGAGACAGTGGACATGTCTGAAACAACAGGGACTGAGACAGTGGACATATCTGAAAAAAACAGGGACTGAGAAAATGCACAAGTATCAAACAACAGGGTTTGACACCGAGGACATATCTGAGACAACAGAGACTGAGAAGTTGGACACGTCTGAGTCAACATGGTTCGATACAGTGGACCAGTCTGAGATAATAGAGACTGAGACAGTTGACATATCTTCGCCAGTGGACAAGTCCTGTCTGAGATGACAGGGAATGAGACAGTGGACACATTTGCGACAACAGGGACAGAGACTTTGGACATAACTGAGACAACCTGGAGTGATACAGTAGACATATCTGAGACAACAGGGACTGCGACAGTAGACATGTCTGAGACACCTGTGAATAAGAGCGTGTTCATGTCTGAAACAACGGGTATTGTGACAGCCAACATTTCTAAAACAACAGAGGCTGAGACTTTGGACATGTCTGAGACAACAGGGACTGAGACAGTGGACATGTCTGAGACAACAGGTACTGATACATTGGACATATCTGAGAGAAGAGGGACTCAGACATTGGACCTGTCTGAGACTGCCGGTACTCAGACAATCGACATATCTGAGACAACCAGGACTGAGACCTAGGACATGTCTGAGAGAACAGGGACTGAGACAGAGGACATGTCTGGGACAACAGTCACTGAGACAGTGGACATGTGGGAAACAACAGGACAGGAGACTTTGGACATATCTGAGACAACAGGGACTGAAACACCAGACTCGTCTGAGTCAACATTGTTCGAGAAAGTTGAACTGTCTTAGACAATAGCGACTGAGACCATTGACATACCTTCGCCAGTGGACAAGTCCTGTCTGTGGTTACAGTGACTGAGACAGTGGACACATCTGAGACAACAGGAACTGAGACAGTGGAGACATCTGAGACAAAGGAGTGAGATGCACATGTCTGGGACAACAGGGACTATCAGAGTGAATATGTCGGAATCAACATGGACAGAGACAGTGGAAAAGTCTGAGAAAACAGGGACTGAGACAGGTGATACGTCTGATACAACTGCAACAAAGAGCGTGTTCATGTTTGAGACAACGGGGACTGAGACAGTGGGTCATGTCTGACAGGACAGGGAATGAGACAGTGCAATTGTCTGAGACAACAGGGACTGAAACAGTGGATATGTCTGAAACAACAGGGACTTAGAGAGTGGATGAATCTGAGAATACAGGGACTGAGACAAGTCTGAGAAAATAGGGATTGGGACAGTGGACAAGTCTGAGACAATAGGGACTGAGACAATGGACATGTCTGATACAACTGCAACTAAGAGGGTGTCCATGTCTGAAACAACGAGGACTGAGAAAGGCGACATTTCTGAAAAAAACAGGGAGAGAGGCAGTAGATATATCAGAAACAACAGGGATTTATACATTGGACATGTCTGAGACAACAGGGGCTTATACAGTGGACATATCTGAGACAACAGGGACTGAGACAGTCGACATGTCTGTGATGACAGGGAATGAGACAGTGGTCATATGTGAGAAAACTGCAACTGAGACAGTGGTCATGTCTGAAACAACAGTGTTCTAGACAGAAGACTTGTCTGAGACAATAGAGAGTTAGACATTTGAAGTGTCTACGGCAGTGGACAAGTCCTGTCTGAGATGACAGTGACTGAGACAGTGGACACATCTGATACAACCAGGAGTGAGACAGTAGACATATATGAGACAACAGGGACTGAGAAAGTGGACATGTCTGAGACAACAGTGACTGACACAGTGGATATGTCTGAGACAACCAGGATTGAGACATTGGACATGTCTTATGCAACAGGGAATGAGACAGTGGACATGTCTGATACAACTGCGACTAGAGCATGTTCAGGTCTGAGACAACGGGGACTGAGACAGGCTACATGTCTGAAACAACAATGACCGAGACAGTAGATATATCTGAAACAACAGGGACTGAGACATTGGACATATATGAGAGAACAGGGAATCAGATATTGCACCTGTCTAGGACCACAGGGATTCAGAAACTGGACATATCTGAGACAACCGGGACTGGAACTTTGGACATATCTGAGAGAACAGGGATTGAGATAGTGGACATGTCTGAGAAAACAGGCACTGAGATAGTGGACACGTGTGAAACAACAGGGAATGAGACAGTGGACATGTCTGAGACATCAGGGACTGAGACAGTGGACCTGTCTGAGAAAATAGCGACTGTGATTGTTGACATGTCTTCGTCAGTGGACAAGTCCTGTCTGTGGTGACAGCGACTGAGACAGTGGTCACATCTGAGACAACAGGGACAGAGACAGTGGAAAAATCTGAGACAACAGGGACTGAGAGGGTGCACATGTCAGAGAAATCAGGGAATGAGAGAGGGGATATGTCTGAAACAACAGGGACTGAGACAGTGGACAAGTCTGAGACAACAGGGATTGAGACAGTGGACATGTCTGATACAACTGCGACTAAGAGTGTGTACATGTCTGAGACAGTTCCCATATCTCAGACAAAAGCGACTGACACACTGGACATGTCTGAGACAACAGGGACTGACACAGTGGATATGTCAGAAATAACAGGGATTGAGAAAATTTACATATCTGAGAAAACAGAGACTGAGACACTGGACATATGTGATACAAGTGCGACTAAGAGCGTGTTCATGTCTGAGACAACGGGGACTGAGACACTGGACATAATTGAGACAAAGGGAATGAGACAGTAGCTTTGTCTGAGACAACATGGACTGACACAATGGATATGTCTGAACCAACAGGAACTGAGACAGTGGACAAGTCTGAGTCAACAGGGACTGAGACATTGGACAATTCTGAGACACCTGTGACTAAGAGTGTGTTCAGGTCTGAAACAATGGGGACTGAGACAGCCAACATTTCTGAAACAACAGGGACTGAGACAGTAGATATATCTGAAACAACAGGGACTGGGACATATCTGAGACAACATGGACTGAGACAGGGACATGTCTGAGACAACAGGGACTGAGAAAGTGGACATGTCTGAGACAACACACATATCTGTGAAAACAGGGCCTGAGACAATCGACATGTCTGAGATGACAGGGAATGAGACAGTGGACATATGTGAAATACCTGCGACTAAGACAGTGTTCATGTCTGAGAAAACAGTGTTCTAGACAGTGGACCTGTCTGAGACAATAGACACTTAGACAGTTGACATGTCTTCGCCAGTGGACAAGTCCTGTCGGAGATGACAGTGACTGAGACAGTGAACACATCTGAGACAACAGGGACTGAGACAGTGCACATATCTGACACAACCAGGAGTGAGACAGTGGTTATATCTGAGACAACAGTGATGGAGACCGTGTACAGGTCTGAGACAAATGGGACTGAGACATTGGACATGTCTTATAAAACAGGGAATGAGACAGTGGACATGTCTGATACAACTGCGACAAGAGCATGTTCAGGTCTTAGACACTGGGGACTGAGAAAGTGAACATACCTGAGAAAACAGTGACGGAGACAGTGTACATGTCTGAGACAACAGGGACTGAGTCAGTGGACTCGTCTGAGTCAACAGGTTTCAAGAGTGTGGACCTGTATGAGAAATTAGCTACTGTGACAGTTGACATGTCTTCGCCAGTGGACAAGTCCTGTCTCTGATGACAGTGACTGAGACAGTGAACACATCTGAGACAACAGGGACTGAGACAGTGGACACATCTGAGACAACAGGGATTGAGAGAGTGCACATGTCTGAGACAACAGGGAATGACACAGGGGATATGTCTGAAACAACAGGGTCTGAGACTGTCGATATGTCAGATACATTCTCACACACACACACACACACTCACACACACTGATGAACTGGGTATATCAGGGGGATTACAAACATTCTACTTTGTACTGACCAGTGTCACTTGTGTGCCCCCATGGAAAAATGGCCAGATATTATGGGCTAGACAGCACACCCTGCATCTGAAGAAGTTTCCAAACACTGGATTTCTGGGTCTTCTGGGGACTGAGCCTCCTGAAGGCTGGAACCAACAAAGCAACGTCCTGCTGAGTTCAGTCTTTCAAGACAAGTGAGGTGTTTCAGTTTGCCACTGGCTTGTAGTTTCTGGAAACCAGGATTCTGAGTTATTTTTGGACTGATGTCATAAAGGTGTGGTCACTTCCTGGGGTCTAGTGATCCTATCTTCTTCCTCACTGAGACAACAGGGACTGAGATAGTCAAAATGTATGAGACAACAGGGACTGACACAGTGGATATATCTGAGAATACCGGGACTAAGACTTTGGACATATCTGAGACAAGAGGGAAAGAGAGAGTGGACATGTCTGTTACAACTGCCACTCAGAGCGTGTTCATGTCTGAGACAAAGGGATTGAGGCAGGCTACAGGTCTGAAACAACAGAGATTGAGACTCAAGATATATCTGAAACAACAGGGACTGAAACAGTGGACATGTCTGAGACAACAGGGACTGAGACAGTGGACATGTCTGAGACAACAGGGACTGAGACAGTAGACATGTCTGAAACAACAGGGAGTGAGACAGTGGACATATCTGAGACAACAGGGACTGAGACAGTGCACAAGTCTCAGACAACAGTGTTCAACACCGTGGACACTTCTGAGTCAACACGGTTTGATACAATGGACCAGTCTGAGACAATAGAGACTGAGACAGTTGACATATCTTCGCCAGTGGACAAGTCCTGTCTGAGATGTGAGGGAATGAGACAGTGGACACATCTGAGACAACAGGGAATGAGACAGTGGATGACTCTGAGACAACCAGGAGTGAGACAGTAGACATATCTGAGACAACAGGTACTTTGACAGTGATATGTCTGAAACAACATGGACAGAAAGAGTGGAAAAGTCTGAGAAAACAGTGTCTGAGACAGTGGACGTCTGATACAACTGCAACAAAGAGTGTTTTCATGCCTGAAACAATGGGGACTGAGACTGGTGACATTTCTGAAACAACTCTGACAGAGGCTGTAGATATATCAGAAACAACACGGACTGAGACTGCAGACATTTCTGAGACAACAGGGACTGATACAGTGGACATGTCTGAGACAAGAGGGACTGAGACAGTGGACATGTCTGAGACAAGAGGGACTGAGACAGTGGACATGACTGAGACAACAAATATATCTGAGAAAACAGGGCCTGAGACAATCGACATACTTGAGATGATAGGGAAAGAGACAATGGACATGTGTTAGAAAACTGTGACTGAGACAGTGGTCATGTCTGAGACAACAGTGTTGTAGACAGAGGACTTGTCTGACACAATAGAGAGTTAGATATTTGACATGTCTATGCCAGTGAATATGTCCTGTCTGTGATGACAGCAACTGAGATATTTGAAACATATGAAACAACCAGGAGTGAGATAGTGGAAATATATGAGACAACAGGGACTTAGACAGTGGACATGTCTGTGACAACAGTGACTGACACAGTGGATATGTCTGAGACAACCAGGACTTAGACATTGGACATGTCTTATACAACAGGCAATGAGACAGTGGACATGTCTGATACAACTGCGACTAGAGCATGTTCAGGTCTGAGACAACGGGGACTGAGACAGGCTACATGTCTGAATCAACAGGAACTGAGATTATATATATATATATGAAACAACAGGGACTGAGACCTTGGACATATCTGAGAGAACAGGGAATCAGACATTGGACCTGTGTGAGACTACAGGGACTCAGACACTGGACATATCTGAGACAACCGGGACTGAGACTTTGGACATATCTGAGAGAACAGGGACTGAGACAGTGGACATGTCTGAGACAACAGGCACTGAGATAGTGGACATGTGTGAAACAACAGGGAATGAGACTGTGGACATCTCTGAGACAGCAGGGACTGAGAGAGTGGACTCGTCTGAGTCATCATGGCTCGAGCCAGTGGACCTGTCTGAGAAAATAGCAACCATGACAGTTGACATGTCTTCGCCAGTGGACAAGTCTTGTCTGTGATGACAGCGACTGAGACAGTGGACACATCTGAGACAACAGGGACTGAGAGAGTGCACCTGTCTGAGACAACAGGAAATGACACAGGGGATATGTCTGAAACAACAGGGTCTGAGACTGTCGACATGTCAGATACAACTGTGACTAAGAGTGTGTACATGTCTCAGACTTCAGGGACTGAGACAGTGCACATATCTTAGAGAAAAGTGACTGACACACTAGACATGTCTGAGACAACAGGGACTGACACAATGGATATGTCTGAAGTAACAGGGACTGAGAAAGTTTACAAATCTGAGACAACAGGGACTGAGATACTGGACATGTGTGATACAACTGCGACTAAGAGCTTGTTCATGTCTGAGACAACGGGGACTGAGACATTGGACATATCTGAGACAACAGGGACTGATAAAGTGGCTTTGTCTGAGACAACATGGACTGAAACAGTGGATATGTCTGAAACAACAGAGACTGCAACAGTGGACATGTCTGGGAGAACAGGGACTGAGACAGAGTACATGTCTGATACAACTGTGAATAAGAGCGTGTTCATGTCTGAGACAACGGGGATTGTGACAGGTGACATTTCTGAAACATCAGGGACTAAGACAGTAGATGTATCAGAAACAACAGGAACTGAGACTGTGGACATGTCTGAGACAACAGGGGCTGATACAGTGTACATATCTGAGACAACAGGGCCTGAGATAGTGGACGTGTCTGAGACAACACACATATCTCAGAAAACAGGGTCTGAGACAATTGACATGTCTGACAGAACAGAGAATGATACAGTGGAGATGTGTGAAACAACTGTGACTGACACATTGGTCATGTCTGAGACAACAGTGTTCTAGACATTGGACCTGTGTGAGACAATAGAGACTGAGACAGTTGACATGTCTTCACCAGTGGACATTCATGTCTGAGATGACAGTGACTGGGATAGTGGACACATCTGAGTTAACAGGGACTGAGACATTGGAAACATGGGTGACAACAAGGAATGAGACAGTGGGCATATCTGAGACAACAGGGACTGAGACAGTGGATATGACTGAAACAACAGAAACTGAGACAGTAGAAAAATTTGAGAAAACTGGGACTAAGACAGTGGACACGTCTGATACAACTGCAAATAAGGGCGTGTTTATGTCTGAGACAACAGGGACTGAGACAACGGACATATCTGAGACAACATTGACTGGGACAGTGGACATGTAGGAGACAACAGGGACTGACACAGTGGATATGTCTGAAATAACAGGGACTGAGAGAGTGGACAAATCTGAGACAACAGGGACTGGGACATTGGACATGTCTGATACAACTGTGACTAAGGGCGTGTTCCTGTCTGAGAAAATGGGGACAGAGAAAGTCATCATATCTGAGAGACCGAGACAGTGCACTTATCTGAGACAATAGGGACTGACAAAGTGGATATGTCTGAAACAACAGTGACTGATACAGTGGAAAAGTCTGAGAAAACAGGGACTGAGACAGTGGAACTGTCTGATACAACTGCAACTATGAGCATGTTCATGTAGAAGACAAGGGGGACTGAGACAACAGTGACATTGTATCTGAAAGCGAACAGGGGGACTGAGAAACAGTGATATACGTCAGAAAACAACATGGACTGGACTGATGGACATTCTGAAGCCAACAGAGACTGATACAAGTGGACATCGTCTGCAGAAACAGGGGACTGAGACACTGGACCTGTCTGAGACACACCGTTACTGAGACAGTGGGCATGTAATAGACAACACTATTAACCTGGAAAACAGGGCTGAGAAAATCGACCGATGTCCTGATATCGAGACGGGAATGAAACAGTGGATGGTGTG
The DNA here is from genome assembly GCA_009823505.1 of Rhizomys pruinosus. NCBI lineage: Eukaryota > Metazoa > Chordata > Mammalia > Rodentia > Spalacidae > Rhizomys > Rhizomys pruinosus. Next base: position 2,402,057 of record VZQC01003035.1, read on the forward strand.
AAACAAATTGCGCTCGAGAGTGTCATGTTCTGAGACAGTTTCTAGACATTGGACCCTTGTCCATGAGCAACAATAGAGAACTGAGACAGTGACAATGTCTTCTCCAAGGGAGCAAAAGTCATGTCTAAGATGCAGAATGAATTGGGATATTTGGGACACATATGAGAATAACAAGGACTGAGATATGGACACATGTGGGACACCAGGACGATACGAATGGACATACTGAGACAACAGGGGACTGAGAACCCCCCCCCTGGTGATAATGTCTGGAAAATCAGGGAACTGACACAATTGTATTGTCCTGAGACAACCGGGATGAGATTTTGGACATGTCTGAAGAGCGACAGGAAATGAGACTGTGGATCATGTGTGATAACAGCTGCCACTAAGAGCTTTTTCAGGTCTGAGACAACGGTGATTGAGAGAGTGGACATTTCTGAAACAAAAGGAACTGAAACAGTAAAACATATATCAACAACAGGGAACTGAAACAGTGACATGGTCTGAGCAATAGGGATTGAGGCAGTGACAAATCTTTAGACACAGGGACTCGAGAGAGGGAACATATCTGAAACAACAGGGATTGATATAGTGGACGTGTCTGAGAAAATTGGGACTGAGACATTGGACAATTTTGAGACAACAGGGAATGAGCCATTAGATATATATGTGATAACAGGGACTGGGAGAGTGGGCATGTCTGAGTTAACAGGGATTGAGAGAGTGGTCATTTCTGAGACAACAAACAAAATGAGAGAGTGGGACACGTCAGAGAAAACAAGGGAACTGAGACGGTGTACATATCCGAGTCAACAAGGACTGGGACAGTGAACACATCAGGGGCAGCTGGACTGAGAAAGTGGACATAACTTATACAACAGGGACTGAGAAAATACATATATCTTAGACAACAAGGACTGAAACAATGGACATGTCTGAGAAAAGAGGGTCTGAGTCACTGGACATGGTCTGAGACAACTGGTACTGAGACAGGTGGACGTACGTCTGAACAACAGGTTTTTTGAGACAGTAGCATGTCTGAGACACAGAGACAAGTTGATAAGTCTGAGAGAGTGGAACATGTTTACTTTTCACACTGCACACACACACAACACACAAACAAAACACACACGATGAACGGGTTTTTTCAGGGGTGTCAGCGTCTTTTCTAACTTGTTTGTAATGGACCAGACCAGTGTCATTTGTGTGTCCCCATGGGAAATGGCCAGATATGATGGAGTAGAGGGCACCCCTGCGTCTCCAGAAGTTTCCAAAAACTCGATTCCTGGGTCTTCTGGAGACATAGCCTTCAGAAGGCTGGAAGCCGCAAAGCAACATCCTGCTCAGTCAACGGGGAAATAAAGACATTGTATATATCTGAGACATCAGGGACAGAGACTCTTGTGGACACATTTGAGACTACCAGGACTGAGACAGTAAGACATATCTGAGACAATATCACTGTGATAGTGGACAAGTCTGAGACGCCTGTGACTAAGAGGGTGTTTTCAAGGTCTGAGACAAGGGACTGAGACAGTCTACAAGTCTGAAACAACAGGGAAATAGAGAGCAGTAGATATAATCTGAAGACAACAGAACTGGGGCATATCTCAGACAACAGTGGACTGAGACATGTTGACATGTCTGAGACAACAGTGACTGATACAGTGGACGTGTCTGAGAAACAACACATATCTGAGAAAACATGTCTGAGACAACAAAAAATGAGACCGACCACATGTGTGAAACAACAGAAAATGAGACAGTGACATGTGTGAAACAACTGCCACTGAAACAGTGGTCATGCCTGGAGCAAACAGGGACTGAGACAGTGGGACGTGAGAGACAACAAGGTACTGAGACAGTGGATAATTCTGAGAAAACAGGGATTGGAAGACAGTGGACACATCTAACACAATGGGGATTCAAACAGGTGACATGCCTGAAACAACAGAGAAATAGGCAGTAGATATAACTGAAACAATGGGGACTGAGACAGTAGGGACATGTCTGAAGAAAAGAAACTTGAGAACTTGGAAATGGTCTGAGACAAGAGGAAATAAGAGTTTTGATCTGTCTGAGACTGCAGAGAATCAGACAATGGACATATCTGATACAACCAGGACTGAGACTTTGGACATGTATGAGAGAACAGGGACTGAGACAGTGCAAATGTCTGACACAACAGGCATTGAGACAGTGGACATGTGTGAAACAGCAGGGAATGAGACTTCGGACATATCTGAGACAAGAGGGACTGAAACTGGACTCGTCTGAGTCAACAGGGATCGAGACAGTTGATGTGTCTCAGACAAGCGACTGAGACAGTGGACATATCTTTCGCAGTGTACAAGTCCCTGTCTGTGATGACAGCGACAAGGGACACATCTGAGACAACAGAAAATGCGATGGTGGACACATATGAGACAAAGGTCTGAGAAGGCACATGTCTGAGACAACAGTGACTGTAACAGTGGGTATGTCTGAAACAACAGGACTGTGAGACAGTAGAGATGTCTGAGAAACAGGAATGGACAGTGGACACGTCTGATACAACTGGCAAGATGGAAAGAGTGTGTTACATGGTCTGAGACAACAGGGAACTGAGAAAGTGGACATGTGTGAGACAAACAATAGGGACTGAGTCATAACATATATGTGAGACAACAGGGAGGGAGTGGCAAAATAATGGACAAAGGGGACTGAGACAGTTGACATGTCTAATACAACTGCAACTAAGTGCGTATTCCTGTCTGAAATGGGGACTGAGACAGTCACCATATCTGAGAGATCAGTGACTGAGAAAGTGCACGTGTCGAGACAACAGGGACTGACACAGTGGATATATCTGAAACAACAGGGACTGAGACAGTTTACATGTCTGATACAACTGCAACTAAGAGCATGATCATATCAGAGACAATAGGGACTGAGACAGGCGACATTTCTGAAACCACAGTGACTGAGAAAGTGACTGAGACAGTGGACTGAGGCACAACAGGGACTGAGACTGTGGACGTATTGAGACAATAAACAGGGAGATAACAGTGGACATGTCTGAGACAAGGGGACTGAGACAGTGGACCTGTCTGAGACAACCGAGACTGAGACAGTGTACATGTCTTAGACAATGGGGACTGAGACCGGTGACATTTTTGAGAAAACAGGGCCTGAGAAAATCGACATGTCTGGAAACGAACAGGGAAATGAGACCAGTGGACATGTGTGAAACAATTGTGACTGAGACAGGGTCATGTTGAGAGAAGAGTTCTCAGATAGTGTCATACTTTCTGAGATAATAGGGTGAGACAGTTGACATGTCTTAGAAAGAGGAGAAGTCCTGTCTGAAAATGACAGCGAATGAGAACAGTGGATACATCTGAGTACAACAGGGACTGAGACAAGTGGACATTCTGAGACAACAGGGCCTGATATAATATATATATAAGTATATGTATACATATATATTATATATATATATATCTGAATATGTATATATATCTGAATAATATATATATATATCTGAATATATATATATCTGAAATATATATATATATTATAAAAAAAAAAAAAAAAAAAAAAAAAAAAAAAAAAAAAAAAGATATATATTATATATATATAATAATATATATATTGAATATATATATCGAATATATTATATATATATTATAGTCTGAGTAGATATAATCTGAAACAACAGGGACTGAGACTGTGTACATGTCTGAGACAACACGTACGGAGACCTTGGACTTATCTGAGACAAGAGGGAATCAGACATTGGACCTGTCTGAGACTGCAGGGACTCAGCAATGGACATATCTGAGACAAACAGGACTGACACTTTGGACATGTCTGAGAGAACAGGGACTGAGACAGTGGTCATGTCTGAGACAACAGGCACTGAGACAGTGGACATGTGTAAAACATCAGGGTATGAGACATTGGTCATATCTGAGACAACAGGGACTGAAACAGTGGACTCGCCTGAGTCACCAGGGTTCAAGAATGTTGACCTGTCTTAGAAAATAGCGACTGAGACAGTTGACATGTCTTCGCCAGTGGACATGTCCTGTCTGTGATGACAGCGACTGAAACATTGGACACATCTGAGACAACAGGGACTGAGACAGTGGACATATCTGATACAAAGGACTGAGAGAGTGCACATGTCTGGGACAACAGGGACTGTCACAGTGGATATTTCTGAAACAACATGGAAAGAGAAAGTTGAAAATTCTGAGAAAACAGGGACTGAGTCAGTTGTCATGTCTGATACAACTCCAACAAAGAGTGTGTTCATGTCTGAGACAATGGGGACTGAGACAGTGGTCATATCTGAGAGAAAAGGGACTGAGACAGTGCACTTATCTGAGACAACAGGGACTGAAACAGTGGATATGTCTGAAACAACAGGACTGAGACAGTATACAAGTCTGAGACAATAGGGACTGAGACAGTGGACATGTCTGATACAACTGCAACTAAGAGCGTTTTCATGTCTGAGACAACGGGGATTGAGACAGGTTACATTTCTGAAACATCAGGGACTAAGACAGTAGATATATCAGAAATAACACGGACTGAGACTGCGGACATTTCTGAGACAACAGGGACTGATACAGTGGACATGTCTGAGACCACAGGGACTGAGACAGTGGACATGTCTGAGACAACAGGGACTGAGACAGTGGACATGTCTGAGACAACAAACATGTCTGAGAAAACAGTGCCTGAAACAGTCTACATGTTTGAGATGACAGAATTAGACAGTGGATATTTATGAAACAACTGCCACTGAGACAGTGGTCATGTTTGATACTACAGTGTTCTAGACAGTGGACTTGTCTGAGACAATAGAGACTTAGACAGTTGATCCAGTTTATCTTCCATTGCTGTCACAAAACACTCTGACCCACACCAACTTGGGGAGGTAAGGGTTTATTCAGCTTACATATCCGGGGTCACAGTTCATCAATTAGGGAGCCCATAGCAGGAACTCAGGGCAGGAACCTGGAGGCAGGAGCTGAAGCACAGGCCATGGAGGAATGGTGTTTACTGGCTTGCTCCCCTGGCTCATGCCCAGCCTGCCTACTTATATGGTACACAACAACCTGCCCAGGGTGGCACTACTCATTGTGGGCTGGGCCCTCCCACATTACCTGACAATCAAGACAATATTCCACAGACGTGGCCACAGGCCAATCCAATGGAGCCAATTTCACAATTGAGGCTCCCTCAACCCAGGTGTGTCAAGTTGACACTAAAGCTATCCAGCACAACAGTTGACATGTCTTTGGCAGTGGACAAATCCTGTCTGAGATGACAGCGACTGAGACAGTGGACACATCTGAGACAACCAGGTATGAGACAGTGGACATATATGAGACAACAGGGACTGAGACAGTGGACATATATGAGGCAACAGGGACTGAAACTGTGGACATGTCTGAGACAACAGTAACTGACACAGTGGCTATTTCTGAGACAACCGGGACTGAGACATTGGCCATGTCTTATACAACAGGAAATGAGACAGTGGACATGTCTGATACAACTGCAATTAGAGCATGTTCAGGTATGAGACAAAGGGGACTGAGACAGGCTAGATGTCTGAAACAGCAGGGACTGAGACAGTAGATATATCTGAAACAACAGGGACTGAGACCTTGGACATATCAGAGAGAAGAGGGAATCAGATATTGGACCTGTCTGAGACTGCAGGGACTCAGACACTGGACATATCTGAGACAACCAGGACTGAGAATTTGGACATGTCTGAGAGAACAGGGACTGAGACAGTGGACAGGTCTGATACAACAGGCACTGAGGCAGGGGACATGTGTGACACAACAGGGAATGAGAGAGTGGACATGTCTGAGACAATAGGGCCTGAGATAGTGAACTCGTCTGAGTCAACAGGGTTTGAGGCAGTGGACCTCTCTTAGAAAATAGCGACTGCAACAGTTGACATGTCTTCGCCAGTGAACAAGTCCTGTCTGTGATGACAGCGACTGAGACAGTGGACACATCTGAGACAACAGGGACAGAGAGAGTGGACAAATCTGAGACAACAGGGACTGAGACACTGGACATGTGTGATACAACTACGAATAAGAGCGTGTTCATGTCTGAGATAATGGGGACTGAGACATTGGACATATCTGAGACAACAGGGACTGAGACAGTGGACTTGTCTGAGACAACATGGACTGACACAGTGGATATGTCTGAAACAACATTAACTGAGACAGTGGACAAGTCTGAGACAACAGGGACTGAGACAGTGGACATGTCTGATACAACTGCAAATAAGAGCCTGTTCATGTCTGAGACAACGGGGATTGAGACAGGTGACATTTCTGAAACAACAGTGACTGAGACAGTAAATATGTCAGAAACAAGAGGAACGGAGACTGTGGACATATCTGAGACAACAGGGACTGAGATAGTGGACATGTCTGAGACAACACACATATTGGAGAAAACAGGGTCTGAGACAATCAACATGTCTGAGACAACAGAGAATGATACACTGGACATGTGTGAAACAACTGAGACTGAGACATTGGTCATGTCTGATACAACAGTGTTCTAGATAGTGAACCTTTGTGAGACAATAGAGACTGAGACAGTTGACATGACTGAGTCAACAGGGATTGAGATAATGAACATATATGAAACAATATTGACTGAGACAGTTGACATGTCTGAGACATCATACATATCTGTGACAACAGGGTCTGAGAGCATGGAAATATGTGAGACAAGAGGGAATGGGACAGTGGACATGTGTGAAACAACAGGGATTGAGACAGTGGTCATGTCTGAAATGACAACAATTAAGACAGTGGACACGTCGGAGACAACCGGGACTCAGACAGTGGACATGTCTTCGACAACACACATATCTGAGACAACAGCGTCTGAGACAGTGGACATATCTGAGACAACAGGGACTGAGACAGTGGACACGTGTGAGACAACAGGTTTCGAGACATTAGACATTTCTGAGACAACAGAGATAGACAGTTGACATGTCTGAGACAGTGGACATGTTGAATTTCACACACCCACACACACGCACTCATGAACTGGGTGTATCAGGGAGATCACAAACATTCTACTTTTACTGACCAGTGTCACATGTGTGTCCCCGTGAGAAAATGGCCAGATATGATGGGCTTGAGTGCAAACCCTGCATCTCCAGAAGTTTCCAAACACTGTATTCCTGGGTCTTCTGGGAAATGAGCCTCCAGAAGGCTGGAAGCAGCAAAGCAACACCCTACTCATTCAACAGGGAATGAGACAGTGGACACATCTGAGAAAACAGGGACAGATACTTTGCACACATCTGAGACAACCAGGACTGAGAGATTAGACAAATCTGAGACAATAGGCACGGTGACAGTGGACATGTCTGAGACTCCTGTGACTAAGAGCGTGTTTAGGTCTGAGACAACAGGGACTGAGACAGCTGACATTTCTGAAACAACAGGGACTGAGACAGTAGATATATCAGAAACAACAGCGAGTGACGGGGACATATTTTAGGCAACAGAGACTGAGACACTGGACGTGTCTGAGACAACAGGGACTCACACAGTGGATATGTCTGAAACAACAGGGACCGAGACAGTGGACAAATCTGAGACAAGAGGGACTTAGACAGTGGACATGTCTGATACAACTGTGAATATGAGCGTGTTCATGTCTGAGACAACGGTGCCTGAGACACTGGACATATCTGAGAAAACAGGGACTGAGACAGTGGATTTGACTGAGACAACAGGGACTGACACAGTGGATATGTCTGAAACAACAGGGTCTGAGACAGTGGACAAGTCTGAGACAACAGGGACTGAGACAATGTTAATGTCTGATACAACTGCAAATAAGAGCATATTCATGTATGGGACAATGGGTATTGAGACAGGTGACATTTCTGAAACAGGGATTGAGACAGCAGATATGTCAGAAACAACAGGGACTGAGACTATGGACATGTCTGAGACAACAGGGACTGATACAGTGGACATGACTGAGACATCAGGGACTGAGATAGTGCACATGTCTGAGACAAAACAAATATCTGAGAAAACAGGGTCTGAGACAATCGACATGTCTGAGACAACAGGGAATGTTAGAGTGGACATCTGTGAAACAACTGCGACTGAGACATTAGTCATGTCTGTGACAACAGTGTTCTAGACAGTGGACCTGTCTGAGACAATAGAGACTGAGACAGTTGACATGTTTTCGCCAGTGGACAAGTCATGTCTGATATGACAGTGATTGGGAAAGTGGACACATCTGAGACAACAGGGACTGATACAGTGTACAAATCTGAGGCAACCAGGAATGAGACAGTGGACATATTTGGGACAACAGGGACAGAGACAGTGGATATATCTGAGACAACCGGGACTGAGATTTTGGACATGTCTGAGACAACCGGGACTGAGATTTTGGACATGTCTGAGACAAAAGAGACGGAGACAGTAGACATATCTGATACAACTACGACTAAGAGCATGTTTTGGTCTGAGAGAACAGGGACTGAGACAGGCTATGTGTCTGAAAAAACAGGGACAGAGACAGCATATATATATATATATATAT
>VZQC01003035.1:2410707-2613207 GCA_009823505.1 Rhizomys pruinosus
TATATATATATATATATGTGACACAACAGGGACTGAGACTGTGGACATGTCTGAGACAACAGGGACTGAGACAGTGGACATATCTGAGACAACAGGGACTGAGACCGTGGACATATCTGAAGCAACAGGCACTTAAACATGGGACATGTCTCAGACAATACACATATCTGTGACAACAGGGTCTGAGACCATGGACATGTATGAGACAACAGGGACTGAGACACTGGACATGTATGAAACAACTGATATTCCCACAGTGGTCATGTGTTAGCCAAGAACGACTGAGACAGTGGATCCGTCAGAGACAACAGGGAGACAGTGGGCATGTCTGAGACAACACACATATCTGACACAATAGGGTCTGAGACCATGGACATGTCAGACACAACAGGAACTGAGAGAGTGGACATGTGTGATACAACTGGAACTGAGAGAGTGGTCATGTCTGAAACAACAGGGTCTGAGACAGTGGACGTGTCTGAGACAACAGGGACTGAGAGAGTGGTCAACTCAGATACAACTGTGACAAAGAGCATGTTCATGTATGAGACAACGGGGACTTAGGCAGGTGACATTTCTGAAACAATATTGATTGAGACAGTAGATATATCAGAAACAACAGGGATTGAGACTGTGGACATGTCCACAACAACAGGGACTGTGACAGTGGACATATCTGAGACAAAAGAGAATGATACACTGGACATGTCTGAGACAACAGGGAATGAGACATTGGACATTTCTGAGACAACAGGGACTGAAACCGTGGACATGTCTGAGACAACAGGGACTGAGACAGGGGACATGTCTGATAAAACACACATATCTGAGAAAACAGGGTCTGAGACAATTGACATGTCTGAGACAACAGGGAATGTGACAGGAGACATGTGTGAAACAACTGCAACTGAGACTTCGGTCATGTCTGAGACAACAGGGTTCTATAGAGTGGACGTTTCTGAAACAATACAGACTGAAACAGTTGACATGTCTTTGACAGTGGACAGGTCATGTCTGATATGACCGGGACTGAGAAAGTGGAAACATCTGAGACAACAGGGACTCACACAGAGGACACATCTGAGACAACCAGGACTGAGACAGTGGACATATCTGAGACAACAGGGACTCAGACAGTGGACATGTCTGAGACAACAGTTTCTGACACAGTGAATATGTCTGAGACCACCGGGAATGAGACTTTGGCCATGTCTGAGACAACCGGGTCTGAGTGGACATGTCTGAAACAACTGCGACTAAGAGCGTGTTCATGTCTGAGACAATGGGGATTTACACAGGCTACATGTCTGAAACAACAGGGACTGAGATAGCAGATATATCTGAAACAACAGGGACTGATACAGTGGACATGTCTGAGACAAAAGAGATATAGAGAGAGGACATGTCTGAGACAACAGTTACTGAGACATTGGACATGTATGAAACAACTGGGATTGAGACAGCGGTCATGTCTGAGACAACAGAGACTGAGACAGTGGACATGTCAGAGACAACAGGGACTGAGACAGTGGACATGTCTGAGAAAACACACGTATCTGAGACAACAGGGTCTGAGACCATGGAAATATCTTAAACAACAGGGACTGAGACAGTGGACATGTGCAAAACAACTGGGACTGGGACAGTGGTCATTTCTGAGACAACAGGGACAGAGAGAGTTGACATGCCGCAAACAGCAGGGACTGAGACAGTGGACATGTCTGAGACAACAGTGCTCGAGACAGTAGCCATGTCTGAGACAACAGGGACTGAGACAGTTGACATGTCTGAGACAGTGGACATGTTGACTTTCTCAAACACACACTCACGCAGACACACACACACACACACGCACGCACACACACACACTCACTGATGAACTGGGTCCATCAGGGGGATCACAAACTTTCTACTTTGGACTGACCAGTGTCACCTGTGTGTCCCCGTGGGAAAATGACCAGACATGATTGGCTACAGGGCACACACTGCATCTCCAGATGTTTCCAAACACTGGATTCCTGGGTCTTCTGGGGCCTGCGCCTCCAGAAGGGCGCAAGCAACAAAGGAACATCCTTCTCAGTCCAGTCTTTCAAGACAAGTGAGGTGTTTCAGTTTGCCACTGGCCTGTAGTTGCGGGTAACCAGGATTCTGAGTTCTTTTTTGATTGATATCATAATGGTGAGGTCACTTCCTGTGGTCCTGTGACCCTAGCATATTCCTCACTGAAACAACAGGGACAGAGACAGACGACATGTCTGAGACAAAAGGGACTGACACAGTGGATATGTCTGAGACTACCGGGACTGAGACAGTGGACATGTTTGAGACAACAGGCACTGAGACAGTGGAAATGTCTGAGACAACAGGCACTGAGACAGTGGACATGTCTAAAACAACAGGGACTGAGACAGTGAACATGTTTGAAACAACACACATATCTGAGACAACAGGGTCTGAGACCATGGACATGTCTGAGACAACAGGGATTGAGACAGTGGATATGTGTGAAACATCAGGGACTGAGATAGTGGACACATCTGAGACAACAGGGACTGAGACAGTGGGCAAGTCTGAGACAACAGGGTTCGACAAAGAGGACATATCTGAGACAGCAGAAACTGAGAAGGTGGACACATCTGAGTCAACACGTTTCGATACAGTGGACCATTCTGGGACAATAGAGACTGAGACAGTTGACATGCCTTCGCCAGTGGACAAGTCCTGTCTGAGATGACAGAGACTGGGGCAGTGGACACATCTGAGACAACAGGGACTGAAACAGTGGACACATGAGATAACCAGGACTGATACTGTTGACATATCTGAGACAACAGGGACTGCGACATTGAACATGTCTGAGACAAATGCGATTAAGAGCGTGTTAATGTCTGAGACAATGGGGACTGAGACAGGTGACATTTCTGAAACAACAGGGACTGAGACAGTGGAAATATAAGAAATAACAGGGACTGAGACTGTGGACATATCTGAGACAACAGGGAGTGATAGAGTGGACATATTTGAGACAACAGGGCCTGAGAGAGTGGACATGTCTGAGACAACAGGGACTGAGAGAGTGGACATGTCTGAGATAGCACACATATCTGAGAAAACAGGGCCTGAGAAAATCGTCATGTCTGAGATGACATGGAATGTGACAGTGGACATGTGTGAAAAAACTGCAACTGAGACAGTGGTCATGCCTGAGACCACAGGGTTCTAGACATTGGACCTGTCTGAGACAATAGAGACTTAGACAGTTGACATGTCTTCACCAGTAGACAAGTCCTGTCTGTGATTTCAGCAAATGAGACAGTGGACACATCAGAGAAAACAGGGAATGTGACAGTAGACACATCTGAGACAAAGGTCTGGGAGAGTGCACATGTCTTAGACATAAGGGACTGACACAGTGGATATGTCTGAGACAACCTGGACTGCGGCTTCAACATGTCTGAGACAACAGGGACTGAGACAGTAAATATGACTAAGATAACAGGGACTTAGACAGTGGACACTTCTGAGACAACAGGCACTGAAACACTGGACACACATGAGATAACCAGGACTGAGACAGTTGACATATCTGAGACAAAATGGCCTGAGACACTTTACATGTCTGATACAACTGCAACTAACAGGGTGTTCATGTCTGAGAAAATAGGGACTGAGACAGGTGATATTTCTGAAAGATCAGGGACTGAGACAGTAGATGTATCAGAAACAGCAAGGACTGAGAAGGCGGGTATGTCTGAGACAACAAGGAATAATACAGTGGAAATGTATGAGACAACAGGGAATGAGACAGTGGACATGTCTGATACAACTGCAACTAAGAGGGTGTTCATGTCCGAGACCACGTGGAGTGAGACAGGAAACATCTGAAACAACAGGGACTGAGACAGTGGATTTGTCTGAGACAACAGGGACTGACACAGTGGATATGTCTTAAACAACAGGGACAGAGACTGTGGATAAGTGTGAGACAACAGGGATTGAAAGAGTGGACATGCCGGATAAAACTGCAACTAAGAGTGTGTTCATGTCGGAGGCAACGGGGACTGAGACAGGCGACATTTCTGAAACAACAGGGACTGAGACAGTAGATATATCAGAAACAGCAGGGAATGAGAACGTGTTCATGTCAGAGACAACAGGGACTGAGACAGAGGACACATCTGAGAAAACAGGGTTCGAGACAGTGGACATGTCTGAGACAACAGAGACATACAGTGGACATGTCTGATACAACTGCGAATAAGAGCGGGTTCAGGTCTGAGACAATTGGTACTGAGAAAGGCTACATGTCTGAAACAACAGGGACTGAGACAGTAGATATATCTGAAACAACAGGGACTGAGACAGTGGACATGTCTGAGACAACAGGGACTGAGACAGTGGACATGTCTTAGACAACAGGGACTGACAAATTGGGTATGTCTGAGACAAACTGGACTGAGAATTTGGACATGTCTGAGACAACAGGGACTGAGACAGTGGACGTATCTGATACAACTGCGACTAAAATTGTGTTCAGGTCAGATATAAGGGGGACTGGGACAGGCTACATGTGTGAAACAACAGGGACTGAAACAGTAGACATATCTGAAACAACTGGGACTTAGACCTTGGACAAGTCTGAGACTACAGGGCATCAGACATTGGACATGTCTAAGACTACAGGAAATCAGACACTGAACATATCTGAGACAACCAGGACTGAGACTTTGGACATGTCTGAGAGAACAGGAACTGAGAAAGTGGACATGTCTGAGAAAACAGGCAATGAGACAGTGGACATGTGTGAAACAACAGGGAATGAGACAGTGGACATGTCTGAGACAACAGGGACTGAGACACTGGACTCGTCGGAGTCAACAGTGTTCAAAACAATGGACCTGTATGAGACAATATCAACTTAGAGAGTTGACATATCTTCAAAAGTGGACAAATCCTGTCTGTGATGACAGCAACTGAGATAGTGGACATATCTGAGACAACAGGGACTGAGACAGTGGACATATCTGAAACAACAGGGACTGAGACAGTGGACATACCTGAGACAACAGGGACTGATAGAGTGGATATGTATGAAACAACAGGGACTGAGACAGTGGACAATTCTGAGACAATAGGGACTGAGACATTGGACATGTCTGAAACAACTGTGACTAAGTGTGTGTTCATGTTGGAGACAATGGGGACTGAGACAGGCGACATTTCTGAAAGTACAGGGACTGAGACAGTAGATATATCAGAGACAGCAGGGACTGTGACTGTGGTTATGTCTGAGACAACAGGGACTGAGACAGTGGACATGTCTGAGACAAGAAGGAATGATGCAGTGGACATGTCTGAGGCAACAGGGACTGAGAAAGTGGACATGTCTGATACAACTGCGACTAAGAGCGTGTTCATGTCTGAGACTACAGGGAGTGAGACAGGCGATATTTCTGAAACAACAGGGATTGAGACAGTGGATTTCTCTGAGACATCAGGGACTGACACAGGGGATATGTATTAAACAACAAGGATTGATACTGTGGACAAGTGTGAGACAACAGGGACTGAGAAAGTGGACATGTCTGATACAACTGCGTCCAAGAGGGTGTTCATGTCTGAGACAATGGGGTCTGAGTCAGGCGACATTACTGAAACAACAGGTACTGACACAGTAGATATATCAGAAACAGGTGGGAATGAGACCGTGGACATATCTGAGAACACAGGGACTGAGACAGCGGACGTTTCTAAGACAACAGGGACTGATACAGTTTACATTTCTGAGACAACAGGGACTGAGACAGTGAACATGTCTGAGACAAAACAAATATCTGAGAAAACAGGGTCTGAGACAATTGACATGTCTGAGACATCAGGGAATGAGACAGTTTACATGTGTGAAACAACTGCAACTGAGACAGTATTCATATCAGAGACAACAGCATTCTAGACTGTGGAACTGTCTGAGACCAAAGAGACTGAGACATTTGACATATCCTCGCCTGTGGACAAGACCTGGTGGAGATGACAGCGACTGTGACAGGGGACACATATGACACAACAGGGACTGAGACAGTGGACACATCTGAGACAACCAGTACTGAGAGAGTGGACATATCTGAGAAAACAGGTACTGAGACAGTGGTCATGTCTGAGACAAAAGAGACTGACAGAGTGGATATGTCTGAATCAACCGGGACTGAGACTTTGGATATGTCTGAGACAACAGGGACTGAGACAATGGACATGTCTGATAAAACTGCGAATAAGAACGTGTTCAGGTCTGAGACAATGGGGACTGAGAGAGGCTACATGTGTGAAACTACAGGGACTGAGACAATAGATATATCTGAAACAACAGGGACTGAGACGTTGGGCATGTCTGACACAACAGGGAAACAGACATTGGACCTTTCTGAGACTGCAGGCTCTTAGAGAGTGGAAATATCTGAGATAAGCAGGAATGAGACTTTGGACATGTCTGAGAGAACAGGGACTGAGACAGTGGACATGTCTGAGACAACAGGGACTAAGACAGTGGACATGTCTGAAACAACAGTGACTGGGGCAGTGGACATGTCTGACACAACACACAAATCTTAGACAACAGGGTCAGAGACCATGGACATGTCTGAGACAACAGGGCCTGAGACAGTTAATATGTGTGAAACAACAGTGTCTGGGACAGTCGACATGTCTGATACAACAGGAAATGAGACAGTGGACACGCCTGAGAAAACAGGGTTTGAGACAGCGGACATGTCTAAGACAACAGAGACATACAGTGGATATGTCTGACACAACTGCAAATAAGACCGTGTTCAGGTCTGAGACAAGAGGGACTGAGACAGGCTACATGTCTGAAACTACAGGGACTGAGACGATAGATATATCTGAAATAACAGGGACTGAGACCTTGGACATGTTTGAGACAACAGGGAATCAGACATTGGACCTGTCTGAGACTGCAGGGACTTAGAGAGTGGACATATCTGAGACAACCGGGACTGAGACTTTGGACATCTCTGAGAGAACAGGGACTGAGACAGTGGACATGTCTGAGACCACAGGGACTAAGAGAGTAGACATGTCTGAAACAACAGGGAGAGGGGCAGTGGACATGTCTGACAGAACACACAAATATTAGACAACTGTGTCAGAGACCACGGAAATGTCTGAGGCAACAGGGACTGAGACAGTAGATATGTGTGAAACAACAGGTGCTGAGACAGTGGATATTTCTGAGACAACAGGGACTGAGATAGTGGACAAGTCTGAGAAATCAGGGTTGGAGACTGTGGACATGTCTGAGACAACAGAGATAGACAGTGGACATGATTGATACAACTGAGATTAACAGCGTGTCCAGGTCTGAGACAATGGGGACTGAGACAGGCTACATGTCTGAAAAAACAGGGAAAAAGACAATAGATATATCTGAAACAACAGGAACTGAAACAGTGGACATGTCTGAGACAACAGGGACTGAGACAGTTGACATGTATTCGACAACAGGAAATGAGAAATTGGATATGTCTGAGACAAACAGGACTGAGACTTTGGAAATGTCTTAGACAATAGGGACTGAGACAGGGGACATGTCTAATAGAACTGCTACTACGATTGTGTTCAGGTCTGAGAC
Organism: Rhizomys pruinosus; assembly: GCA_009823505.1. Taxonomy (NCBI): domain Eukaryota; kingdom Metazoa; phylum Chordata; class Mammalia; order Rodentia; family Spalacidae; genus Rhizomys; species Rhizomys pruinosus. Next base: position 2,418,353 of record VZQC01003035.1, read on the forward strand.
AAGGGGGACTGAGGCAGGATACATGTCTGAAACAACAGGGACTGAGACAGTAGATATATATGAAACAACTGGGACTGAGACCTTGGACATGTCTGAGACAACAGGGCATCAGACATTGGACTGCAGGGACTCAGACACTGGACATATCTGAGACAACAGGGACTGAGACAGTGGACATGCCTGAAACAACTGGGACTGACACAGTGTGTATGTCTGAAAAAGCAGCGACTGAGACAGTGGACATCTGAGACAACAGGGACTGAGAGAGTGGACATGTCTGATACAACTGCGACTAAGAGCGTGTTCATGTCTGAGACAATGGGGACTGAGACAGGCGACATTTCTGAAAGAACAGGGACTGGTACAGTAGATATGTCAGAAACAGCAGGGACTGAGACCGTGGATATGTCTGAGATAACAGGGACTTGGACAGTGGACATGCCTGATACAACAAGGAATGATACAGTGAACATATCTGAGAAAACAGAGACTAAGACAGTGGATTTGTCTGAGACAACAGGTACTGACACAGTGGATATGTCTTAAACAACAGGGTCTGAGACTGTGGACAAGTGTGAGACAACAGGTACTGAGACAGTGGACATGTCTGATACAACTGAGACCAAGAGTGTGTTCATATCTGAGACAACGTAGAAAGGAACAGGTGATATTTCTGAAACAACAGGGACTGAGACAGTAGATATATCAGAAATAGCCGGGACTGAGACCATGGACATGTCTGAGAAAACAAGGACTGAGACAGTGTACGTTTCTGAGCCAACATCGACTGATACAGTAGTGATGTCTGAGACAACAGATACTGAGACATTGGACACGTCTGAGAAAACACACATATCTGAGAAAACAGGGTCTGAGACAATCGACATGTCTGAAACAACAGGGAATGAGACAGTGGACATGTGTGAAACAACTGCAACTGAGACAGTGGTCATGTCTAAGACAACAGGGTTCTAGACAGTGGAGATGTCTGAGAAAATAGAGACTGAAACAGTTGACATATCTTCGCCAGTGGACAAGTCCTGTCTGAGATGACAGCAACTGAGACAGTGGACACATATGAGACAACAGGAACTGAGACATTGGACACATCTGAGACAATCAGGACTGAGACAGTGGACATATCTGGGACGACAGGTACTGAGACAGTGTACATGTCTGAGACAACAGGGTTCTAGACAGTGGAGATGTCTGAGAAAATAGAGACTGAGACAGTTGACATATCTTCGCCAGTGGACAAGTCCTGTCTGAGATGACAGCAACTGAGACAGTGGACACATATGAGACAACAGGAACTGAGACATTGGACACATCTGAGACAATCAGGACTGAGACAGTGGACATATCTGGGACGACAGGTACTGAGACAGTGTACATGTCTGAGACAACAGGGTTCTAGACAGTGGAGATGTCTGAGAAAATAGAGACTGAGACAGTTGACATATCTTCGCCAGTGGACAAGTCCTGTCTGAGATGACAGCAACTGAGACAGTGGACACATATGAGACAACAGGAACTGAGACATTGGACACATCTGAGACAATCAGGACTGAGACAGTGGACATATCTGGGACGACAGGTACTGAGACAGTGTACATGTCTGAGACAACAGGGTTCTAGACAGTGGAGATGTCTGAGAAAATAGAGACTGAGACAGTTGACATATCTTCGCCAGTGGACAAGTCCTGTCTGAGATGACAGCAACTGAGACAGTGGACACATATGAGACAACAGGAACTGAGACATTGGACACATCTGAGACAATCAGGACTGAGACAGTGGACATATCTGGGACAACAGGTACTGAGACAGTGTACATGTCTGAGACAATAGGGACTGACACAGTGGATATGTCTGAGTCAACCGGGACTGAGACTTTGGACATATCTGAGACAACAGGGACTGAGACAGTGGACATGTCTGACAAAACTGCGAATTAGCATGACTAAGAGCATGTTCACATCTGAGACAATGGGGATTGAGACAGGCAACATTTCTGAAACAACTGGGACTGCTACAGTGGACTTGTCTGAGACAACATGAACTGACATATCTAATACACCTGGGACTGAGACTTTGGACATGTCTGAGACAACAGAGAATGAGTCACTGTACTCGTCTGAATGAACAGGGTTCGAGAAAATGGCCCTGTATGGGACAATATCAACTGAGACAGTTGACATGTCTTCAAAAATGGACAAGTTCTGTCTGTGATGACAGTGACTGAGACAGTGGACACATCTGAGACAACAGGGACCGAGACAGTAGACATGTCTGAGACAACAGGGACTGAAACAGTGGATATGTATGAAACAACAGGGACTGACAGAGTGGACAATTCTGAGACAACAGGGAGTGAGACATCGGATATGTCTGAAACAACTGCAACTAAGAGCGTGTTCATGTCTGAGACAACGGGGACTGAGAAAGTGGACATATCTGAGACAACAGGGACTGACACAGTGGACATATCTGAGAAAACAGGGCTTGGGACAGTGTACATGTCTGATACAACTGCGACTAAGAGCGTGTTCATGTCTGAGATGAGAGGAACTGAGACAGGCGACATTTCTGAAACAACTGGGACTGCGACAGTGGACTTGTCTGACACAACATGAACTGACACAGTGGATGTGTCTTAAACAACAGGGACTGAGAGAGTGGACAAGTCTGAGACAACAGAGACTGAGAGAGTATACATGTCTGATACAACTGCAATTAAGAACGTGTTCATGTCTGAGACAAAGGTGACTGAGACAGGGGACATTTCTGAAACAACAGGGACTGAGACAGTACATATATCTGATACAGCAAGGACTGAATCTGTCGACATGTCTGAGACAATAATGACTCAGACAAGGGACATGTCTGATAAAATAGAGATTGATACATTGGATATGTCTGAGACAGCAGGGACTGAGGCAATGGATATGTCTGACACAAAAGAGAATGAGACAGTGTACATGTATGAAAAAACTGAGACTGTGACTGTCTGAGACAACAGGGTTATAGATAGTGTTCCTGTCTATGACATGAGAGATTGAGACAGTTCACATGTATTTGCAAGCTGACAAGTCCTGTCTGAGATGACAGCAACTGAGACAGTTTTCACATCTGACCCAACAGTGAATGAGAAAATGGACACATCTGAGACAACAGGGACTGAGACAGTGGACATGTCTTTGACAACAGGGACTGACAAATTGGATATGTCTGAGACAAACGGAACTGAGACTTTGGACATATCTGAGACAACAGGGACTGAGACAGTGGACATGTCTGATACAACTGCGACTAAGATTGTGTTTATGTCTGAGACAAGGGGGACTGAGACAGGTTACATGTCTGAAACAACAAGGACTGAGACAGTAGATATATCTGAAACAACAGGGACTGAGACCTTGGACATGTCTGAGACTGTTGGGACTCAGACACTGGATATATCTGAGACAACAGGCACAGAGCCTTTGGACATGTCTGAGAGAAAAGGGACTTAGACAGTGGACATGGCTGAGACAACAGGCACTGACACTGTGTACATGTGTGAAAAAACAGAGAATCAGACTGTGGACATATCTGAGACAACAGGAATTGAGACTCTGGACTAGTCTGTGTCAACAGGTTTGGAAAGAGGGGAACTGTCTGAGACAATAGCAACTGAGGCAATTGACATGTCTTCTCCAGTGGACAAGTCCTGTGTGTGATGACAGTGACTGAGACAGTGGCCACTTCGGCAACAACAGGGACTGATACAGTGGACACATCTGAGACAACCGGGAATGAGGCACTGTACTCGTCAGAGTCAACAAGGATCAAGACAATGGACCTGTATGAGACAATATCAACTGAGACAGTTGACATGTCTTCAACAGTGGACAAGTCCTGTCTGTGATGACACCGACTGAGACAGTGGACACATCTGAGACAACAGGGACTGGGGCACTGGACATGTCTGAGACAACAGGGACTGACAGTGGATATGTGTGAAACAACAGGGATTGAGATAGTGGACAATTCTCAGACAACAGGGAATGAGACAGTGGATATGTATGATACAACTGTGACTAAGAGCGTGTTCATGTCTGAGACAATGGGCCTGAGACAGTGGACATATCTGAGACAAGAGGGACTGCGACCGTGGACATGTCTGAGACTACAGGGACTGACACAGTGGATATGTCTGAAACAACAGGGACTGAGAGAGTGGACAAGTCTGAGACAACAGGTACTGAGACACTGGACATGTCTGATCCAACTATGACTAAGAGCGTGTTCATTTCTGAGACGATAGGAACTGAGACAGGTGACATTTCTGAAACAACAGGGAATGCGACAGTGGACTTGTCTGAGACAACATGGACAGACACAGTGGATATTTCTTAAACAACAGGGACTGAGAAATTGGACAAGTCTGAGACAACAGGTACTGAGACAGTGGACATGTCTGATACAACTGCGAATAAGAGCGTGTACATGTCTGAGATGATAGGGAAGGAGACAGGTGATATTTCTGAAGCAACAGGGACCGAGACAGTGGACTTGTCTGAAACAACAGGGACTGGGAGATTGGACATGTCTGACACAACACACATATCTTAGACAACAGGGTGAGAGACAATGGATATGTCTGAGACAACAGGGTCTGAACCATCGGATATGTGTGAAACAACAGGGTCTGAGACAGTGGGCATATCTGAGATAACAGAGACTGTGACAATGGACACGTCTGAGAAAACAGGGTTCTAGAGTGTGGACATATCTGAGACAACAGAGACTGAGACAGTGGTCATGTATAATAAAATGCGACTAAGAGAGTGTTCAGGTCTGAGACAATGGGGACTGAAACAGGCTACAGGTCTGAAACAACAGGGACTGAGACAGTAGATATATCTGAAACAACAGCGACTGAGACAGTGGACATATCTGAGACAACAGGGACTGAGACAGTGGACATGTCTTAGAAAACAGGGACTGACAAATTGGATATGTCTGAGAAAAACTGGACTGAGATATTGGACATGTCTGAGACAACAGGGACTGAGACAGTGGACATGTCTGATACAACTGCGAGTAAGATTGTGTTCAGGTCTGAGAAAAGGGGGACTGAGAAAGGCTACATGTCTGAAACAACAGAGACTGAGACAGTAGATATATCTGAAACAACTGGGTCTGGGACCTTGGACATGTCTGAGACAACAAGGAATCAGACTTTGCACATGTCTAAGACTGCAGGGACTCAGACACTGGACATATCTGAGACAAATGGGACTGAGACTTTGGACATGTCTGAGAGAACAAGGACTGAGAAAGTGGACATGTCTTAGACAACAGGCACTGAGATAGTGGACATGTGTGCAACAACAGGGAATCACACAGTGGACATGTCTGATACAACAGGGACTGAGACAGTGATCTCAACTGAGTCAACAGGTTTCTAGACAATGGACCTGTATGAGACAATATCAACTGAGACAGTTGACATGTCTTCAAGAGAGGATAAGTCCTGTCTGTAATGCCAGCAACTGAGACAGTGGACATATCTGAGACAACAGGGACTGACACAGTGGATATGTATAAAACAACAGGGACTGAGATAGTGGACAATTCTGAGACAACAGGGAGTGAGACATCGGACATGTCTGAAACAATGGCGACTAAGAGCGTGTTCATCTCTTAGACAATGTGGACTGAGACAGTGGACATATCTGACACAACAGGGACTGAGACAGTGGACATGTCTGAGACAAAGGGACTGGCAGAGTGGATATGTCTTAAACAACAGGGACTGAGACAGTGGAAAAATCTGAGACAACAGGGACTGAGACATTGGACATTTCTGATAAAACTCTGACTAAGTATATGTTCATGTCTGAGACAATGGTGACTGAGACAGGCGACATTTCTGGAAGAACAGGGAATGAGACAGTAGATATATCAGAAACAGCAGGGAATGAGACTGTGGCTATGTCTCAGAAAACAGGGAATTATACAGTGGACATGACTAAGACAGCAGGGACTGAGACAGTGGACATGTCTGAGAAAACACACATATCTGAGAAAACAGAGTCTGAGACAATCGACATGTCTGAGACAACAAGGAATGTGACAGAGGACATGTGTGAAACAACTGTGACCGAGACAGTGGTCATGTCTGAGACAACAGGATTCTAGAGAGTGGAGCTGTCTGAGACAAAATAGAATGAGACAGTTGACATATCTTCACCAGTGGACAAGTCTTGTCTGACATGACAGCTAATGAGACAGTGGACACATATGAGTCAATAGGGACTGAGACATGGACACATCTGAGACACCTAGGACTGAGACAGTGTATATATCTGAGACAACAGGAACTGAGACAGTGGATATTTCTGAGACAACAGGTATTGACACAGTGGATATATCTCAGACAACCGGGTCTGAGACTTTGGACATGTCTGAGACTGCAGGGACTTAGTGGACATATGTGAGACAACAGGGACACAGACTTTGGACATGTCTGAGACAACAGTAACTGAGACAGGGGACATGTTGACTTTCTCCCACACTTACACTCACACACACACACACACAAACACACACAAACACACACACTGATGAATCAGTGTGAAATTGAACAAGTGTGAAACAACAGGGACTGAGACAGTGGACATGTCTTAGACAACAGGGAATGACAAGTTGGATATGTCTGAGACAAACTGACTGAGACTTGGACATGTCTGAGACAACAGGGAATGAGACAATGGACAAGTCTGATACAACTGTGACTAAGATCGTGTTCAGGTCTGAGAAGAGGGGGACTGAGACAGGTTACATGTCTGATACAACTGCGAATAAGAGTGTGTTCAGGTCTGAGACAAGGGGGACTGAGAGAGGCTACATGTCTGAAACCACAGGGACTGAGACAGAAGATATATCTGAAACAACTGGGACTGACACCATGGACATGTCTGAGGCAACAGGGCATTAGACATTGGACATGTCTAAAACTGCTGGGAATAAGACAATGGACATATCTGAGACAACCGAGACAGAGACTTTGGACATGTCTGAGAGAACAGGGAATGAGAATGTGGACATGTCTGAGACAACAAACACTGACACAGTGGACATGTGTGAAACAACAGGGAATGAGAAAGTGGACATATCTGAGAGATCAGAGAATGAGACACTGTACTCGTCTGAATCAACAGGGTTTGAGACAATGGACCTGTATGAGACAATATCAACTGAGACAGTTGAGATGTCTTCAACAGTGGACAAGTCCTGTATGTGATGACAGTGACTGAGACAGTGGACACATCTGAGACAACAGGGATTGAGACAGTGGACATGTCTGAGACTACAGGGACTGACACAGTGGATATGTATGAAACAACAGGGATTGAGACAGTGGACAATTCTGAGACAACAGGGAGTGAGACATCGGACATGTCTGAAACAACTGCAACTAAGAGCATGTTCATGTCTGAGACAATGGGGACTGAGAAAGTAGACATATATGAGAGAACAGGAACTGAGACAGTGGACATGTCTGAGAAAACAGGGATTGACAGAGTGGATATGTTTGAAACAACAGCGACTGAGAGAGTGGACAAGTCTCAGACAACAGGGACTGGGACAGTGGACATGTCTGATACAACTGCGACTAAGAGCATGTTCATGTGTGAGACAATAGGAACTGAGACAGTCAACATTTCTGAAACAACAGGGACTGCGACAGTGGACTTGTCTGTGACAACATGTACTGACACAGTGGATATGTCTTAAACAACAGGGACTGAGACAGTGGACAAGTCTGAGACAACAGTGACTGAGACAGTATACATGTCTGATACAACTGCGATTAAGAGCAACGTTCATGTCTGAGACAACAGTGACTGAGAAAGGCGACATTTCTGAAACGACAGGGACTGAGACAGTACATATATCTAATACAACAGGGACTGAGTCTGTAGACATGTCTGAGACAATAATGATTCAGACAATGGACACGTCTGAGAAAACAGAGACTGATACAGTGGACATGTCTGAGACAACAGGGACTGAGACAATGGACATGTCGGAGACAAAAGGGAATGAGACAGTGTACATGTTTGAAAAAACTGCAACTGAGACAGTGGTCCTGTCTGAGACAACAGGGTTCTAGACAGTGTACCTGTCTAAGACATTAGAGACTGACACAGTTGACATGTCTTCGCAATTGGACAAGTCCTATCTGAGATAACAGAAACTGAGAAAGTGGACACATCTGAGCCAACAGTGACTGAGAAAGTGGACACATGTGAGAAAACCAGGACTGAGACAATGGACATATCTGAGACAACACTGACTGAGACAGTGGACATGTCTTCTACAACAGGGACTGAGAAATTGGATATGTCTGAGACAAACAGGATTGAGATTTTGGACATGTCTGAGACAACAGGGACTGAGACAGTGGACATGTCTGATACAACTGCGACTAAGATTGTGTTCAAGTCTGAGACATGGGGGACTGAGACAGGTTACATATCTGAAACAACAGGGGCTGAGACAGTAGATATATCTGAAACAACAGGGACTGAGACCTTGGACATGTCTGAGACAACAGTGCATCAGACAGTGGACTTGTCTGAGACTGCAGGGACTCAGACACTGGACATATCTGAGATAACAGGGACAGAGACTTTGGACATGTCTGAGAGAACAGGGACTTAGACAGTGGACATGGCTGAGACAACAGGTACTGATACTCTTTTCATGTGTGAAACAACAGAGATGAGTCTGTGGCCATGTCTGAGACAACAGGAATTGAGACTCTGGACTAGTCTGAATTAACAGGTTTTGAGACAGTGGAACTGAGACAATAGCAACTGTGACAGTTGATATGCCTTCGCCAGTGGACAAGTCCTGTGTGTGCGGACAGTGACTGAGACAGTGGCCACATCGGTGACAACAGATACTGAGATAGTGGACACATCTGGGACAACTGGGAATGAGACACTGTACTTGTCTGAGTCAACAGGGTTCGAGGCAATGGACCTGTATGAGACAATATCAACTGAGACAGTTGACATGTCTTCGACAGCGAACAAGTCCTGTCTGTTATGACAGTGACTGAGACAGTGGACACATCTGATACAACAGGGACTGAGAAAGTGGACATGTCTGAAACAACAGGGACTTACACAGTGGATATGTGTGAAACAACAGGGATTGAGACAGTGGAAAATTCTGAGACAACAGGGACTGAGACAGTGGACATGTCTGATACAACTGCGACTAAGAGCATGTTCATGTCTGAGACAACGGGGACTGAGACTGTGGACATATCTGAGACAACAGGGACTGAGACAGTGGACATGTCTGAGACAACAGGGACTGACACTGTGTATACATATGAAACAACAGCGACTGTGACAGTGGACAATTCTGAGACAACAGGGACTGGGACAGTGGACATGTCTGATACAACTGCGACTAAAAGCGTGTTCATGTCTAAGACGATTGGAACTGAGACAGGTGACATTTCTGAAACAAGAGGGACTGCGACATGGACTTGTCTGAGGCAACATCGACTGACACAGAGGATATGTCTTAAACAACAGGGACTGAGACAGTGGACAAGTCTGAGACAGCAGGGACTGAGACAGTGGAAATGTCTGATACAACTGGAATTAAGAGTGTGTACATTTATGAGATGATAGGGACTGAGACAGGTGAAATTTCTGAAACAACAGTGACTTAGACAGTGGACTTGTCTGAAATAAGAGGGACTGGGAGATTGGACATGTCTGACACAGCACACATACCTTAGACAACAGGGTCAGAGACCATGTATATGTGTGAGACAATAAGGACTGAGAGAGTGGATATGTGTGAAACAACACGGTCTGAGACAGTGAACATGTCTGAGACAACAGGGAATGAGACAGTGGACACGTCTGAGAAAACAGGGTTCGAGACAGTGGACATGTTTGAGACAACAGAGACTGAGACAGTGGACTTGTCTGATACAATGTGACTAATAGCGTGTTCAGGTCTGAGACAACGGGTACTGAGACAGGCTACATGTCTGAAACAACAGAGACTTAGACAGTAGATATATCTGAAACAAAAGGGACTGAGAGTGTGGACATGTCTGAGACAACAGGGACTGAGACAGTGGACATGTCTTATACAAATGCGACTAAGATCATGTTCAGGTCTGAGAAAAGGAGGACTGAAACAGGCTACATGTCGGAAACAACTGGGACTGAGACACTAGATACATCTGAAACAACTGGGACTGAGACCTTGGACATGTCTTAGACAACAGGGAATCATACATTGGACATGTCTAAGATTGCAGGGACTCAGACACTGGACATATCTGAGACAAATGGGACTGAGACTTTGGACATGTCTGAGAGAACAAGGAATGAGGAAGTGGACATGTCTTAGACAACAGGCACTGAGACAGTGGATACGTGGGAAACAACAGGGAATGAGACAGTGAACATGTCTGAGACAACAGGGACTGAGACAGTGGACTCGTCTGTGTCAACAGGTTCCTAGACAATGGACCTGTATGAGACAATATCAACTGAGACAGTTGACATGTCTTCAACAGTGGACAAGTCCTGTCTGTGATGCCAGCAACTGAGACAGTGGACATATCTCAGACAACGGGGACTTACACAGTGGCCACATATTTAACAACAGGGTGTGAGACATCAGACATGTCTGATACAGCTGCGACTAAGAGTGTGTTCATCTCTGAGACAACAGGATTGAGACAGTGGACATATCTGAGACAACAGGGACTGAGACAGAGGACATGTCTGAGACAACAGGGAATGAGACAGTTGATACGTATGAAACAACAGGGACTGAGACAGTGGAAAATTCTGAGAAAACAGGGAGTGAGACATTGGACATGTCTGATACAACTGCGACTAAGAGACTGTTCATCTCTGAGATAACGGGGACTGAGACAGTGGACATACCTGAGACAATAGGGACTGAGACAGTGGACATGCTGAGACAACAGGGACTGACACAGTGGATATATCTTAAACAACAGGGACTGAGACAGTGGACAAATCTGAGACAACAGGGACTGAGACATTGGACATGTCTGATACAACTGCGACTAAGAGCGTGTTCATGTCTGAGACAATGGTGACTGAGACAGTCGACATTTCTGGAAGAACAGGGACTGAGACAGTAGATATATCAGAAACTGCAGCGAATGAGACAGTGGACATGTCTCAGAAAAGAGCGAATGAGACAGTGGACATGTCTGAGACAACAGGGACTCATACACTGGATATGACTGAGACAACCGGGACTGAAACAGTGGACATGTCTGAGAAAACAGGGTCTGAGACAATCGATATGTCTGACAAAACAGGGAATGAGACAGTGGACATGTGTGAGACAACTGTGACTGCGATATTGGTCATGTCTGAGACAACAGGGTTTTAGAAAGTAGAGCTGTCTGAGACACTGTAGACTGAGACAGGTGTCATATCTTAGCCAGTTGACAAGTTCTGTCTGACATGACAGCGACTGAGACAGTGGACACACATGCGACAATAGGGACTGTGACATGGACACATCTGAGACATCCAGGACTGAGACAGTGGACATATCTGAGACAACAGGTACTGAGACAGTAGATATGTCTGAGATAACAGGGATTGATACAGTGGATATGTCTGAGACAACCCAGACTGAGACTTTGGACATGTCTGAGACAACAGGGACTGAGACAGTGGACATGTCTGATAAAAGTGTGATTAAGAACTTGTTCAGGTCTGAGACAACGGGGACTGAGAGAGGTCACATGTCTGAAACAACAGGGACTGAGACAGTAGATATATCTGAAACAACAGGGACTGCGACCTTGGACATGTCTGAGACAACAGGGAGTCAGACATTGGACCTGTCTGAGACTGCAGGGACTTAGTGGACATGTCTGAGACAACGGGAACTCAGACATTTGGATATATCTGAGACAACAGGCACTGAGACAGGGCACATTTTGACTTTCTCCCACACTCACATTCACACACACAAACACACACACACACACACACACACACACACAAACACACACACTGATGAACAGGGGGATCACAAACTTTCTATTTTGTCCTGGTCAGTGTCACTGTGTGGCCCTGTGGGAAAATGGCCAGATATTATGGGGTAGAGCGCACATCCTGCGTCTTCAGAAGTGTCCCAACACTGGATTCCTTTGTCTTCTTGGGCCTGAGAATCCAGAAGCCCGCAAGCAGCAAAGCAACATCCTGCTCAGTACAGTCTTTCAAGGCAAGTGAGGTGTTTCATGTTGCCACTGGCCTGTTGTTGCTGGTAACGAGGATTCTGAGTCCTTTTTAGACTGATGTCATAAAGGTGACATCACTTCCTGGGGTCCTCTGACCCTACCCTCTTCCTCATGGATAAAACAGGGACTGAGACAGTGGACACATCTGAGAAAACCAGGACTGAAACTTTGGACATATCTGAGAAAACAGGCACTGAGTCCTTGGAAATGTCTGGGACAAAAGGAAATCAGACATTTGACAAGTCTGAGACTTCAGGGACTCAGACACTGGACATATCGGAGACAACTCTGACTGAAACATTGGACATGTCTGAGAGAACTGGGACTGAGCCAGTGGACCTGTGTGAGACAACAGGCACTGAGAAATTGAATATGTGTGAAACAACAGGGAATGAGACAGTGGACATGTCATAGACAACAGGGAATGACAAATTGGATATGTCTGAGACAAACTGAGTGAGACTTTGGACATATCTGAGAGAACAGGGACTGGGAGGGTGGACATGGCTGATACAACTGTGAATAAGATTGTGTTCAGGTCTGACAAAAGGGTGACTGAGATAGACTACATGTCTGAAACAACAGGGACTGAGACAGCAGATATATTTGAAACAACTGGGATTGAGACCATGGGCATATCTGAGACAACAGGGCATCAGACATTGGACATGTCTAAAACTTCTGGGAATAAGACAGTGGACATATGTGAGACAATTGGGACTGAGACTTTGGACATGTCTGAGAGAACAGGGACTGAGAAAGTGGACATGTCTGAGACAACAATCACTGAGACAGTGGACATTTGTGAAACAACAGGGAATGAGACAGTGGACATATCTGAGACAACAGGGAATGAGACACTGTACTCGTCTGAATCAACAGGGTTTGAGACAATGGACCTGTATGAGACAATATCAACTGACACATTTGACATATCTTCAACAGTGGAGAAGTGTGTCTGTGATGAAAGTGACTGAGACAGTGGACACATCTGAGACAACAGGTACTGAAACAGTGGTCATGTCTGAGACAACAGGGACTGAGACAGTGGACATGTCTGAGATAACACACATATCTGAGTAAACAGGGTCTGAGTCAATGACATGTCTGACACAACAGGGAATGAGACAGTGGATATGTGTGAAACAACTGTTACTGAGCTATTGTTCATATCTGAGACAACACGGTTCTATACAGTGGAGCAGTCTGAGAGAATATAGACTGAGAGTGTTGACATATCATCGCCAGTGGACAAGTCCAGTCTGAGGTGACAGCGACTGAGACAGTGGACACATATGAGACAATAGGGACTGAGACATGGACACATCAGAGACAACTAGGATTGAGAGAGTGGACATATCTGAGACAACAGGTACTGAGACAGTGGATGTGTTTGAGAGAACAGGGGCTGACAGAGTGGATATGTCTGAGACAACCGAGACAGAGACTTTGGACATGTCTGAGACAACAGGGACTGAGACAGAGGACATGTCTGATAAATCTGCGAATAAGAATGTGTTTAGGTGTGAATCAACGGGGACTGAGAGAGGCTACATGTATGAAACAACAGGGACTGAGACAGTAGATATATCTGAAACAACAGGGACTGCGACCTTGGACATGTCTGAGACAACAGGGAATCAGACATTGTACCGGTCTGAGAGTGCAGGGACTTAGACAGTGAACATATCTGAGACAACAGGGACTCAGACTTTGGACATGTCTGAGACAACAGGCACTGAGACAGTGGACATGTTGACTTTCTCCCACACTCACACTCACACACACACACACACAAACACACACTGCTGAAATGGATATATCAGGGGGATCACAAACATTCTACTTTTTCCTGATCAGTGTCACTTGTGTGTCCCTGTGGGAAAATGACCATGTATGATGGGCTTTACTTCTACACAATGGGGACTGAGACAGGCTACATGTCTGAAACAACAGGCACTGAGAGTGTAGATATATCTGAAACAACTGGGACTGAGACCTAGTACATGTCTGAGACAACAGGGCATCAGGCATTGGACATGTCTAAAACTGCTGGGAATCAGACAGAGGACATACCTGAGAAAACTGGGACTGAGACTTTGGACATGTCTGAGAGAACAGGGACTGAGAATGTGGACATGTTTGAGACAACAGGCACTGAGACTGTGGACAGATGTAAAACAACAGGGAATGAGACTGTGGACATATCTGAGACAACAGGGAATGAGAAAATGTATTCGTCTGAAACAACAGTGTTCGAGACAATGGACCTGTATGAGACAATATCAACTGAGACAGTTGACATGTCTTCAACAGTGGAGATGTCCTGTATGTGATGAAAGTGAATGAGACAGTGGACACATCTCAGACATCAGGGACTGTGACAGTGGACATGTCTGAGACAACAGAGACTGACACAGTGGATATGTATGAAACAACAGGGACTGAGACAGTGGACAATTCTGAGACAACAGGGAGTGAGACATCGGACATGTCTAAGACAACTGCGACTAAGAGCATGTTCATGTCTAGACAATGGGGATTGAGACAGTGCACATATTTGAGACAACAGGAACTGAGACAGTGGACATGTCTGAGAAAACAGGAACTGACACAGTGGATATGTCTGAAACAACAGCGACTGAAAGAGAGGACAAGTCTGAGACAACAGGGACTGAGACAGTGGACATGTGTGATACAACTGCAACTAAGAGCGTGTTCATGTTTGAGACAACAGAAGCTGAGACAGGCGACATTTCTGAAACAACAGGGACTTCGACAGTGGACTTATCTGAGACAAAATGGACTGACACAGTGGATATGTCTTAAACAACAGGGACTGAGACAGTGGTCAAGTCTGAGAAAACAGGGACTGAGACAGTATACATTTCAAATAGAACTGTGATTAAGAGCGTGTTCATGTCTGAGACAATGGTGACTGAGACAGGCAACATTTCTGAAACAACAGGACTGAGACAGTACATATATCTGATAAAATGGGGACTGAGTCTGATGACATGTCTGAGACAATAATGACTTGGACAATGTACATATCTGAGAAAACGGAGACTGATGCAGTGGACATGTCTTAGACAACAGGGACTGAGACAATGGACATGTCTGACACAAAAGGGAATGAGACCGTGTATATGTGTGAAACAACTGCAACTGAGACAGTGGTCCTGTCTGAGACAACAGGTTTCTAGACAGTGTACCTGTCTAAGACATTAGAGACTGAGACAGTTGATATGTCTTTGCAATCAGACAAGTCCTGTCTGAGATGACAGCAAATGAGACAGGGGACACATCTGAACCAATAGTGACTGAGAAAGTGGACACATCTGAGACAACTAGGACTGACATAGTGGATATATCTGAGACAACAGAGACTGAGACAGTGGACATGTCTTAGACAACAGGGACTGACAACTTGGATATGTCTAAGACAAACGGGACTGAGATTTTGGACATGTCTGAGACAACAGGGACTGAGACAGTGGACATGTCTGATACAACTGCGACTAAGATTGTCTTCAGGTCTGAGAAAAGGGGGACTGAGACAGGGTACATGTCTGAATCAATAGGGACTGAGACAGTAGAAATATCTGAAAGAACAGGGACTGAGTCCTTGGACATATCTGAGGCAACAGTGCTTCAGACATTGGTCATGTCTCAGACTGCAGGGACTCAGAAACTGGACATATCTGAGACTACAGGGACAGAGACTTTAAACATGTCTGAGAGAACAGGGACTTGGACAGTGGACATGGCTGAGAAAATAGGAGCCGATACTGTGTACATGTGTGAAACAATAGGGAATGAGACTGTGGACATGTTTGAGACAACAGGATTTGAGACTCGAAACTAGTGTAAGTCAACAGGTTTTGACACAGTGGACCTGTCTGAGACAATAGCAACTGCGACTGTTGACATGCCTTCGCCAATGGACAAGTCCGGTGGGTGATGACAGTGACTGAGACAGTGGCCACATCGGAGACAACAGAGAATGAGACAGTGGACACATCTGAGAAAACCGGGAATGAGACACTGTACTCATCTGAGTCAACAGGGTTCGAGACAATGGACCTGTATGAGACAATATCAACTGAGACAGTTGACATGTCTTCAACAGTGGACAAGTCCTGTCTGTGATGCCAGCAACTGAGAGAGTGGACATATCTGAGAGAATAGGGAATGACACAGTGGATATGCATGAGAAAACAGGGACTGAGACAGTAGACAATTCTGTGACAACAGGGAGTGAGACATTGGACATGTCTGAAACAACTGCGACTAAGAGCATGTTCATCTCTGAGACAACGGGGACTGAGACAGTGGACATATCTTAGACAACAGGGACTTACACAGTGGACATGGCTGAGAAAACAGGCACTGAGACTCTGTACATGTGTGAAACAATAGGGATGAGTCTGTGGCCATGTCTGAGACAACAGGAATTGAGACTCTGGACTAGTCTGATTCAACAGGTTTTGAGACAGTGGAACTGTCTGAGACGATAGCAACTGCAACAGTTGATAAGACTTCGCCAGTGGACAAGTCCTGTGTGTGAGGACAGTGACTGAGACGGTGGCCACATCGGCGACAACAGAGACTGAGACAGATGACACCTCTGGGACAACCGGGAATGAGACACTGTACTCGTCTGAGTCAACAGGTTTCGAGACAATGGACCTGTACGAGACAATATCAACTGAGACAGTTGACATGTCTTCAGCAGTGACAAGTCCTGTCTGTGATGACACCGACTGAGACAGTGGACACATCTGAGGCAACAGGGACTGAGACAGTGGACAAGTCTGAGACAAAAGGTGCTGACACAGTGGATATATGTGAAACAACAGGTACTGAGACGGTGGACAATTCTGAGACAACAGGGACTGAGACAGTGGACATGTCTTAGACAACAAGGAATCAGACATTGGACATGTCTAAGACTGAAGGGACTCAGACACTGGACATATCTGAGACAAATGGGATTGAGACTTTGGACATGTCTGAGAGAACAAGTACTGAGTAAGTGGACATGTCTTAGAAAACAGGCACTGATACAGTGGACATGTGTGAAACAACAGGGAATGAGACAGTGGACATGTCTGAGACAACAGGGACTGAGACAGTGGACTTGTCTGAGTCAACAGGTTTTAGACAATAGACCTGTATGAGACAATATCAACTGAGACAGTTGACATGTCTTCAACAGTGGACAAGCCCGGTCTGTGATGCCAGCAACTGAGAGAATGGACATATCTGAGACAACAGGGAATGACACAGTGGTTATGTATGAAAAAACAGGGACTGAGACAGTGGACAATTCTGTGACAACAGGGAGTGAGACATCGGACATGTCTGAAACAACTGCGACTAAGAGCATGTTCATCTCTGAGACAATGGGGAATGAGGCAGTGGACATATCTGAAACAACAGGGACTGGGACAGTGGACATGTCTGAGACAGCAGGGACTGACACAGTGGATTTGTCTTAAACAACAGGGACTGAGACAGTGACCCAATCTGAGACAACAGGAACTGTGACATTGGACATATCTGATACAACTGCGACTAAGAGAGTGTTCATGTCTGAGACAATGGCGACTGATACAGGCAACATTTCTGGAAGAACAGGGACTGAGACAGTAGATATATCAGAAACAGCAGAGACTGAGACTGTGGATATGTCTGAGGAAACAGGGAATGAGACAGTGGACATGTGTGAGAAAACAGGGACTGAGACAGTGGTCATGTCTGAGACAACAGGGACTGAGACAGTGGACATGTCTGAGAAAACACACATATCTGAGAAAACAGGGTCTGAGACTATCGACATGTCTGACACAACAGGGAATGAAACAACTGTGACTGAGACATTGGTCATGTCTGAGACAACAGGGTTCTAGACAGTGGAGTGGTCTGAGAGAATATAGACTGAGAGTGTTGACATATCTTCGGCAGTGGACAAGTCCTGTCGGAGATGACAGTGACTGTGACAGTGGACACATATGAGACAATAGGGACTGAGACATGGACAAATCAGAGACAACTAGGATTGAGAGAGTGGACATATCTGAGACAACAGGTACTGAGACAGTGGATATGTCTGAGACGTCAGGGACTGACACAGTGGATATGACTGAGACAACCGGGACTGAGACTTCGTACATATCCGAGACAACAGGTACTGAGACAGTCGACGTTTCTGATAAAACTGTTACTAAGTGACTAAGTCTGTACTCAGGTCTGAATCAACAGGGACTGAGAGAGGCTACATGTATGAAACAACAGGGACTGAGACAGTAGATATATCTGAAACAAGAGGGTCTGCGACCTTGGACATGTCTGAGACAACAGGGAATCAGACATTGGACCTGTCTGAGACTACACGGACTTAGACAGTGGACATATCTGAGACAACAGGGACTCAGACTTTGGACATGTCTGAAAGAACAGGCACTGAGAGAGTGGACCTGTTGACTTTCTCCCACACTCACACTCACACTCACATATACACACACACACACACAAACACACACACTGATGAACTGGGTATATCTGGGGGATCACAAACATTCTACTTTTTCCTGATCAGTTTCACTTGTGTGTCCCTGAGGGAAAATGGCCATATATGATGGGCTAGAGGGCACACCCTGCGTCTCCACAATGGGGACTGAGACAGGCTACATGTCTGAAACAACAGGCACTGAGACAGTAGATATATCTGAAACAACAGGGACTGAGAGAGTGGACAAGTCTTAGACAACAGGGAATGACAAATTGGATATGTCTGAGAAAAACTGGACTGAGACTTTGGTCATGTCTGAGACAACAGGGACTGAGAGAGTGGACATGTCTGATACAAGTGCGAGTAAGATCGTGTTCAGGTCTGAGACAAGCGGGACTGAGACATGCTACATACGTGAAACAACAGGGACTGAGACAGTAGATATATCTGAAACAACTGGGACTGTGACCTTGGACATGTCTGAGACAACACGGCATCAGACATTGGACATGTCTAAGATAGCAGGGACTCAGACACTGGACTATCTGAGACAACCAGGACTGAGACTGTGGACATGTCTGAGATAACAGGGACAGAGAAAGTGGACATGTCTGAGACAACAGGCACTGAGACAGTGGTCATGTGTGAAACAACAGGGAATGAGACAGTGGACATGTCTGAGACAAGAGGGACTGAGACAATGGACTCATCTGAGTCAACATTGTTTGAGACAATGGACCTGTATGAGACATTATCAACTGTATGAAACAACTGTATGAAACAACAGGGCCTGAGACAATGGAAAATTCTGAGACAACTGGGACTGAGAGATTGGACACGTCTGAAATAACTGCGATAAAGAGCGTGTTCATGTCTGAGACAATGGGGATTGAGACAGCAGGGACTGAGATATCGGAAATGTCTGAGACAACAGGGTCTGACAAAGTGGATATGTATGAATCAATGGGGACTGAGACAGTGGACAATTCTGAGACAACTGGGACTGAGACATCGGACATGTCTGAAAAAACTGCCACTAAGAGCATGTTCATGTCTGAGACCACGAGGATTGAGACAGTGGACATATCTGTGACAACAGGGACTGAGACATTGGACATGTCTGAGACAACAGGGACTGACACAGTGGATATGTCTTAAACAACAGGGACTGAGACAGTGGATAAGTCTTAGACAACAGGGATTGATACAGTTGACATGTCTGATAGAACTGCAATAAAGAGCGTGTTCATGTCTGAGACAATGGGGACTGAGACAGTAGATATATCAGAAATAGCAGAGAATGAGACTATAGATATGTCTGAGACAACAGGGACTGAGACAGTGGACACATCTGAGACAACAGGACTGAGACAATGGACATATCTGAGAAAACAGGTACTGAGACCTTGGACATGTCTGCAACATCATGGAATCAGACATTTGACATATCTGAAACTGCAGGGACTGAGATACTGGACCTATCTGAGACAACAGGGACTGAGACTTTGGACATGTCTGAGAGAACAGGGACTGAGACCTTGAACATGTCTGCAACATCAGGGAATCAGACATTTGACATGTCTGAAACTGCAGGGACTGAGATACTGGACATGTCTTAGACAACAGGGACTGAGACTTTGGACATGTCTGAGAGAACAGGGACTGAGCAAGAGTACATGTCTGAGACAACAGGCACTGAGAAACTGAACATGTCTGCTACAACAGGGAATGAGACAGTGGACATGTGTAACAACTGCAACTGAGACAGTGGTCATGTCTGAGACAACAGGGTTCTAGACAGTGGAGCTGTCTGAGACAATAGAGACTGAGATAGTTGACATATCTTCGCCAGTGGACAAGTCCTGTCTGAGATGACAGCGACTGAGACAGTGGACACATATGAGACAACAGGAACTGAGACAGTGGACACATCTGAGGCAACCAGAAATGAGACAGTGGACATGTCTGAGACATCAGGGATTGACACAGTGTATATGTCTGACTCAACTGGGACTGAGACTTTGGACATGTCTTAGACAACAGGGACTAAGAAAGTGGACATGTCTAATAAAACTGCAAATAAGAATGTGTTTAGGTCTGAGACAATGGGGACTGAGAGAGGCTACATGTCTGAAACAACACGGACTGAAGAAGATATAACTGAAACAACAGAGACTGAGACATTGGAAGTGTCTGAGACTGCAGGGACTTAGTGGACTTATCTGAGAAAATCGGGACTGAGATTTTGGACATGTCTGAGAGAACAGGCACTGAGACAGTGGACATATCTGATACAACTGCGACTAAGAGCGTGTTCAGGTCTGAGACAACAGGGACTGAGACCGGCTACATGTTTGAAACAATAGTTAATGAGGCAGTAGATATATTTGAAACAACAGGGACTGAGACAGCGTACATGTCTTAGACAACAGGGATTGACAAATTGGATTGTGTGAGAAAAACTGGACTGAGACTTTGGACATGTCTGAGACAACAGCGACTGTGATAGTGGACATGTCTGATACAAGTGCGACTAAGATCGTGTTCAGGTCTGAGACAAGGAGGACTGAGACAGGATACATGTCTGAAACAACAGGGACTGAGAGAGTAGATATATCTGAAACAACTGGGACTGAGACCTTGGATATGTCTGAGACAACAGAGCATCTGACATTGGATATGTCTAAGACTGCAGGGACTCAGACACTGGACATATCTGAGAAAACGGGACTGAGACTTTGGACATGTCTGAGAGAACAGAGACTGAGAAAGTGGACATGACTGAGAGAACACTCACTGAGAATGTGGACATTTGTGAAACGTCAGGGAATGAGACAGTGGACATGTCTGAGTCAACAGGGACTGAGTCAGTGGACTCGTCTGAGTCAGCAGGGTTCGAAACAATGGACCTGTATGAGACAAAATCAACTGGAACAGTTGACATGTCTTCAACAGTGGACAAATCCTGTCTGTGATGACAGTGACTGAGACAGCGGACATATCTGAGACGACAAGGAATGAGACAGTGGACACATCTGAAACAACAGGTACTGAGACAGTGGACATGTCTGAGACAAAAGGGAATGAGACAGTGGACATGTCTTAGACAACAGGGAATGACAAATTGGCTATGTCTGAGACAAACTCCCTGAGACTTTGGACATGTCTGAGACAACAGAGCCCGAGAGAGTGGTCATGTTTGATACAACTGTGACTAAGATCGTGTTTAGGTCTGAGACAAGGGGGGCTGAGA
This sequence comes from Rhizomys pruinosus, assembly GCA_009823505.1. NCBI lineage: Eukaryota > Metazoa > Chordata > Mammalia > Rodentia > Spalacidae > Rhizomys > Rhizomys pruinosus. The sequence goes on from VZQC01003035.1 coordinate 2,440,454, forward strand.
CAGTAGATATATCTGAAACAACTGGGAATGAGACCTTGGACATGTCTGAGACAATAGGGCATCAGACATTGGACATGTCTAAGACTGCTGGGAATCAGACAGTGGACATATCTGAGACAACCAGGACTGAGACTTCGGACATGTCTGAGAGAACAGGGACTGAGAATGTGGACATGTCTGAGACAACAGGCACTGAGACTGTTGACATGTGTGAAACAGCAGGGAATGAGACAACAGAGAATGAGACACTGTACTCGTCTGAATCAACAGGGTTTGAGACAATGGACCTGTATGAGACGATATCAACTGAGACAGTTGTCATGTCTTCAACAGTGGACAAGTCCTGCCTGTCATGACAGTGACAGAGACAGGGGACACATCTGAGACAACAGGAACTGTCACAATGGACATGTCTGAGACAACAGGGACTGACACAGTGCATATGTATGAAACAACAGGAACTGAGACAGTAGAAAATTCTGAGACAACAGGGAGTGAGACATCAGACATGTCTGAAACAACTGCGACTAAGAGCGTGTTCATGTCTGAGACAAAGTGGACTGAGACAGTGGGCATATCTGAGATACCAGGGACTGAGACGTTGGCCATGTTGGATACAACTTCAAATAAGAGCGTGTTCATTTCTGAGATGATAAGGAATGAGACAGGCGATATTTATGAAACAACAGGGACTGAGACAGTGGACTTTGTCTGAAACAACAGGGACTGGGAGATTTGACATGTTGGACACAACACACATATCTTAGACAACAGGGTCAGAAGCCATGCATATTTCAGAGACAACAGGGACTGAGATATGGGATATGTGTGAAACAACAGGGTCTGAGACAGTGGACATGTCTGAGAAAACAGTGACTGCGACAGAGGACACGTCTGAGAAAACAGGGTTAGAGACAGCAGACATGTCTGAGACAACAGAGACTGAGAGTGTGGACATGTCTGATACGATGTGATTAAGAGCGTGCTCAGGTCTGAGACAATGGGGACTGAGACAGGCTACATGTCTGAAACAACAGGGACTGAGACAGTAGATATATCTGAAACAACAGGGACTGAGACAGTAGACATGTCTGAGACAAGAGGTACTGAGACAGTGGACATGTTTTAGACAACAGGGAATGACTAATTGGATATGTCTTAGAAAAACTGGACTGAGACTTTGGACATGTCTGAGACAACAGGGACTGAGACAGTGGACATGTTTGATACAACTGCGACTAAGATCATGTTCAGGTCCGAGAAAAGGGGGACTGAGACAGGCTACATGTCTGAAACAACAGGGACTGAGACACAAGATATATCTGAAACATCTGGCACTGAGACCTTGGACATGTTTGAGACAACAGGGAATCAGATATTGGATATGTCTAAGACTGTAGGGACTCAGAAACTGAACAAATCTGAGACAACTGGGACTAAGAATTTGGACACGTCTGAGAGAACAAGGACTGATTAAGTGGACATATCTTAGACAACAGGCACTGAGACAGTGGACATTTGTGAAACATCAGGGAATGAGACAGTGGACATATTTGAGACAACAGTGACTTAGACAGTGGACTCATCTGAATCAACAGCGTTCGAGACATTGGACCCGTATGAGACAATATCAACTGAGACAGTTGACATGTCTTCAACATTGCACATGTCCTGTCTGTGATGGCAGCAACTGAGACAGCGGACATATCTGAGATAACAGGGACTGACACAGTGGATATGTATGAAACAACAGGGACTAAGACAGTGGACAATTCTGAGACAACAGGGAGTGTGACATCAGACATGTCTGAAACAACTGCGACTAAGAGCATGTTCCTCTCTGAGACAACGGGGACTGAGACAGTGGACATATGAGACAACAGGGACTGAGACAGTGGACATGTCTGAGAAAACAGGGACTGACACAGTGGATATGTCTTGAACAACAGGGACTGAGACAGTGGACACATCTGAGACAACAGGGACTGAGACATTGGACATTTCTGATAAATCTGTGACTAAGTGCATGTTCGTGTCTGAGACAATGGCGACTGAGACAGGCGACATTTCCAGAAGAACAGGGACTGAGACAGTAGATATATCAGAAACAGCAGGAACTGAGACTGTGGATATGTCTCAGAAAACAGGGAATGGGTGAGTGAACATGTGTGAGACAACAGGGACTAAGACAGTGGACATGTCTGAGAAAACAGGGACTGATACAGTGGACATGAGTGAGACAATAGGGACTGAGACAGTGGCCATGTCTGAGAAAACACACATATCTGAGAAAACAGGGTCTGAGACAATCGACATGTCTGAGACAACAGGAAATGAGACAGTGGACATTTCTGAGAGAACAGGGACTGAGAGAGTGGACTCATCTGCGATGACCAGGACTGAGACAGTGGACATATCTGAGACAACAAGTACTGAGACCGTGGACATGTATGAGACAACAGGGACTGACACACTGGATATGTATGAAACAACAGGAACTTAGACAGTGGACAATTCTGAGATAACAGGGAGTGAGACATAGGACATGTCTGAAACAACTCCAACTAAGAACGTGTTCATCTCAGAGACAACGGTGAATGAGACAGTGGACATATCTGAGACAACAGGGACTGAGACAGTGGACATGTCTGAGACAACACGGACTGACACAGTGGATATGTCTTAAACAACAGGGACTGAGACACTGGACAAATCTGAGACAACAGGGACTGAGACATTGGACATGTCTGATACAACTGTGACTAAGAGAATGTTCATGTCTGAGACGATGGCGACTGAGACAGGCAACATTTCTGGAAGAACAGGCACTGAGACAGTAGATATATCAGAAACAGCAGGGACTGAGACTGTGGATATGTCTCCGAAAACAGGGAATGAGACAGTGTACATGACTGAGACAACAGGTACTGAGACAGTGGACATGTCTGAGAAAACAGGGACTGATACAGTGGACATGACTGAGACAACAGGGACTGAGACAGTGGACATGTCTGAGAAAACACACATAGCTGAGAAAACAGGGTCTGAGAAAATCAACATGTCTGAGACAAGAGGGAATGGGACATTGGACATGTGTGAAAAAACTGCGAGACAGTGGTCATGTCTGAGACAACAGCGTTCTAGACAGTGGAGCTGTCTGAGACAATATAGACTGAGACAGTTGACATATCTTCACCAGTGGACAAGTCCTGTCTGAGATGACAGCATCTGAGACAGTGGACACATATGAGACAATAGGGACTGAGACATGGACACATCTGAGACAACCAGAACTGTGACAGTGAACATATCTGAGACAATAGTGACTGAGACAGTGGATATGTCTGATCCCACAGGGACGGACACAGTGGATATGTCTGAGAAAACCGGGACTGAGACTTTGGACATGTCTGAGACAACAGGGACTGAAACAGTGGACATGTCTGATAAAACTGCGACTAAGAATATGTTCAGATCTGAGACAACGGGGACTGAGAGAGGCTACATGTCTGAAACAACAGGGACTGAGACCTTGGACATGTCTGAGACAAAAGGGAATCAGACACTGGACCTGTCTGGGACAAAAGGGAATCAGACTTTTACCTGTCTGAGACTGCAGGGACTTAGACAGTGGACATATCTTAGACAACAGGGACTCAGACATTGGACATATCTGAGACAACAGGCACTGAGACAGTGGACATGTTGACTTTATCCCACATTCACACTCACACTCATGCACACAAACACACACTCTGATGAACTGGGTATATCAGGGGTATCACACACATTCTACTTTGTCCTGATCAGTGTCACTTGTGTGTCTCTGGGGGAAAATGTCCAGATACGATGGGCTAGAGGGCACACCCTGCGTCTCCAGAAGTTTCCAAACACTGGATTCCTGCATCTTCTTGGGCCTGAGCCTCCAGAAGATCCCAAGCAGCAAAGCAACATCCTGCTCAGTCCAGTCTTTCAAGGCAAGTGAGGTGTTTCATGTTGCCACTGGCCTGTAGTTGCTTGTAACCAGGATTCTTAGTCCTTTTTGGACTTATGTTATAAAGGTGACATCACTTCCTGGTGTCCTCTGACCCTAACCTCTAACTCAATGAGATAACATGGACTGAGACAGTGGACACATCTGAGACAACCAGGACAGAGACAGTGGACATACCTGGGAAAACAGGCACTGAGTCCTTGAACATGTCTGGGACAACAAATAATCAGATATTTGACATGTCTGAGACTGCAGGGACTCAGACATTTGACATATCTGAGACAACTCTGACTGAAATGTTGGACATGTCTGAGAGAACAGGGACTGAGCCAGTGGACGTGCCTGAGACAACAGCCACTGAGAAATTGAACATGTGTGAAACAACAGGGAATGAGACAGTGGACATGTCTAAACCAACAGGGACTGTGACAGTGGACATGTCTGATACAACTGCGACTAAGAGCGTGTTCAGGTCTGAGACAACGCAGATTGAGACAGGATAAATGTCTGAAAAAAACAGGGACTGAGACAGTAGATACATCAGAAACAACAGGGAGTGAGGCAGTGGACATGTCTGAGACAACAGGGACTGAGACAGTGGACATGTCTGAGAACACAGGGATTGAGACAGTGGACATGTCTGAGACAACACACATATCTGTGAAGACAGGGTCTGAGACCATGGACATGTCTGAGACAACAAGTACAGAGACAGTGGACATGTGTGAAACAACTGGGACTGAGAAAGTAGTCATGTCAGAGACAAAAGGGACTGATACAGTGAACACATGTGAAACAACTGCAACTGAGACAGTGGTCATGCCGGAGACAACAGGGATGAGACAGTTGACATGTCTGAGACAACACACATATTTAAGAAAGCAGGGTCTGACACCATCGGCATGTCCCACACAACAGGAACTGAGACAGTGGACATGTGTGAAGCAACTGCGACTGAGACAGTGGTCATGTCAGTGACAACAGGGAATGAGACAGTGGACATGTTGGCGACAACAGGGACTGAGAATTTGGACATGTCTAAGACAACTGGGCCTTAGAGCGTGGACACATCTAAGACAATCTGGAGGCAGACAGGGGACATGTCTGAAACAACACAGACAGAGACAGTAGATATATCTGAAACAAGAGGGATTGAGACAGTGTACATGTCTGAGACAAAAGGGACTGAGACAGTGAGCGTATCTGAAACAACAGGGAATGAGACAGTGGACATGTCTGAGACAAAAGGGTTTGAGACAGTAGACATGTCTGAGACAACAGAGACTGAGACAGTGGACATGTCTGAGACAGTGGACATGTTGACTTACACACACACACACACACACACACACACACACACACACACACTGATGAACTGGGTATATCCAGCGATCAAAAACTTTCTACTTTTTACTGTCCAGTGTCAATTGTGTGTCCCTGTGGAAAAATGGCAAGATATGATAGGCTAAAGGGCGCTCCCTGCATCTCCAGATGTTTCCAAACACTGGATTCCTGGGTCTTCTGGGGCCTGAGCCTCCAGAAGGCTGAAAGCAGAAAAGCAAAATCCTACTTAGTCCAGTCTTTCAAGACATGTGAGGTTTTTCAGTTTGCCACAGGCCTGTAGTTGCTGGTAACAAGGATTCTGAGTTCTTTTTGGACTGATGTCATAAAGGTGAGGTCACATCCTGGGGTCCTCTGACCCTAGCCTCTTCCTGACTGAGAAAACAGGGACTGAGACAGTGGTCATGCCTGAGACAACAGGGACTAAGACAGTGGACATATCTGAAACAACAGGGTCTGGGACAGTGGACATGTCTGATACAAAACATATATCTTAGACAACAGAGTCAGATACCATGGACATGTCTGAGACAACAGGGACTGAGACAGTATATATGTGTGAAACACCAGGTTCTGAGACAGTGGACATGTCTGAGAAAACAGGGACAGAGACAGTGGACGTGTCTGAGAAAACAGGGTTCGAGACAGTGGACATGTCTGAGACAACAGAGACTGAGACAGTGGACATGACTGAGTCAAAACTGTTGAAAACATTGGACCAGTCTGAGACAATATAGACTGCGACAGTTGACATATCTTTGCCAGTGGACAACTCCTGTCTGAGATGATAGCAACTGAGACAGTGGACACATATGAAACAACATGGACTGAGACATGGACACATCTTAGACAACCAGTACTGTGACAGTGGCCATATATGAGACAGCAGGTACTGAGACAGTGGCCATGTCTGAAACAACAGGGACCTGGACAGTGGACACGTCTGATACAACACATATATCTTAGACAATAGAGTCAGATACCATGGACATGTCTGAGACAACAGGGACTGAGACAGTGTATATGTGTGAAACACCAGGTTCTGAGACAGTGGACATGTCTGAGACAACAGGGACAGAGACAGTGGACACGTCTGAGAAAACAGGGTTTGAGACAGTGGACATATCTGAGACAACAGAGACTGAGACAGTGCCCATGACTGAGTCAAAACGGTTCAAAACAGTGGACCAGTCTGAGACAACAGGGACTGACACAGTGGATATGTCCGAGACAACTGGGACTGAAACTTTGGGCATCTCTGAGACAACAGGGACTGAGACAGTGGACATGTTTGATACAACTGTGACTAAGATCGTGTTCAGGTCTGAGACAACAGGGACTGAGAGAGGCTACATGTCTGAAAGAACAGGGACTGAGACAGTAGATATATCTGAAGCATCAGTGACTTAGACAGTGGACATGTCTGAGACAACAGGGACTGAGACAGTGGACATGTCTTAAACAACAGGGACTGAGAATTTGGATACGTCTGAGAAAAACTGGACTGAGACTTTGGACATGTCTGAGACAACAGGGACTGAGACAGTGTATATGTCTGAGACAACCGGGGCTGAGACTTTGGGCATGTCTGAGACAACAGGGACTGAGACAATAGATATGTATGATAAAACTGCGACTGAGAACATGTCCAGGACTGAGACAACGGGGACTGAGAGAGGCTACATATCTGAAACAACAGGGACTGAGACAGTAGATATATCTGAAACAACAGGGACTGAGACCTTTAATATGTCTGAGACAACAGGGAATCAGACATTGGTCCTGTCTGAGACTGCAGGGACTTAGACAGTGGACATGTCTGAGAAAACAGGGATTGCGATTTTGGACATGTCTGAGAGAACAGGCACTGAGACAGTGGACATGTTGACATTCTCCCACACTCACACTCACACACACACAAACACACACACACAAACACACACACCGATGAACTGGGTATATCAGGGGGATCACAAACATTCTACCTTTTCCTGATCAGTGTCACTTGTGTGTCCCTGTGGGAAAACGGCCAGGTATGATGGGCTAGAGTACACACCCTGCGTCTCCAGAAGTTTCCAAACACTGGATTCCTACGTTTTCTTGGGCCTGAGCCTCCAGATGCCGCAAGCAGCAAAGCAACATCCTGCTCAGCCCAGTCTTTCAAGGCAAGTGAGGTGTTTCAGGATGCCACAAAGACTGAGACAGTGGACACATCTGAGACAACAGTGACTGGGGCAGTGGACACATCTGAGACAACCAGGACTGAGACAGTGGACATATCTGAGACAACAGGGACTGCGACAGTGGTCATGTCTGAGACAACTGTCACTAAGAGCGTGTTCATATCTGAGACAACGGTGACTGAGATAGGCAACATTTCTGAAACAACAGGGACTGAGACAGTACATATATCTGATAAAACAGGAACTGAGTCTGTCGACATGTCTGAGACATTAATGACTCAGACAATGGACATTTCTGAGAAAACAGAGACTGATACAGTGGACATGTCTGAGACAACAGGGACTGAGACAATAGACGTCTGAGACAAAAGGGAATGAGACAGTGGACATGTGTGAAATAACTGCGACTGAGACAGTGGTCATGTCTGAGCCAACATGGTTCTAGACAGTGTACCTAGGACATTAGGGACTGAGAAAGTTGACATGTCTTTGCAAGCGGACAAGTCCTGTATGAGATGACAGCAACAGAGAGAGTGGCTGAGCCAACAGTGACTGAGACAATGGACACATCTGAGACAATCTGGACTGAGACAGTGGACATATCTGAGACAACAGGGACTGAAACAGTGGACATGTCTTAGGCAATAGGGACTGACAAATTGAATATGTCTGAGAAAAATGGAACTGAGATTTGGACATGTCTGAGACAACAAGGGACTGAGACAGTGGACCTGTCTGATACAACTGCGACTAAGATTGTGTTAACGACTGAGACAAGGGAGACTGACACAGGATACATGTCTGAAATAACAGGGACTGAGACAGTAGATATACCTGAAACAACAGGGACTGTGACATTGAACATTCTGAGACAACAGTGCATCAGACATTGGACATGTCTGAGACTGCAGGGACTCGGACACTGGACATATCTGAGACAACAGGTACTGAGACTTTTTAAATGTTTGAGAGAACAGGGACTGAGACAGTGGACATGTCTGAGAGAACAGGGACTGAGACAGTGGACATGTCTGAGACAACAGGCACTGAGATAGTGGACATGTGTGAGACAACAGGGAATGAGACTGTGAACATGTCTGAGACAACAGGAACTGAGACTCTTGACTAGTCTGGGTCAACAGGTTTTGAGACAGTGGAACTGTCTGAGACAATAGCAACTGAGACAGTTGACATGTCTTCAGCAGTGGACAAGTCCTGTGTGTGATGACAGTGACTGAGATAGTGGAAACAACGGAGACAACAGGGTCTGAGACAGTGGACACATCTGAGACAACAGGGACTGAGGGAGTGCACATGTATGAGACAACAGGGAATGACACAGTGGATATGTCTGAAACAACAGGGACTGAGACATTGGACAAGTTTGAGACAACAGGGACTGAGACATTGGACATGTCTGATACAACTGTGTCTAAGAGCGTGTTCATGTCTGAGATGATGGGGACTGAGACAGGTGACATTTCTGAAACAACGGCGACTGAGACAGTGGACTCATATGAGACAACAGGGACAGACACAGTGGATATGGCTTAAACAACAGGGAATGAGACAGTAGATATATATATGAAAGAACAGGGAATGAGACCTTGGACATATCTGAGGCAACAGGGAATCACACATTGGACATGTCTGAGAGTGCAGGTAATCAGACAGTGGACATATCTGAGGCAAACTGGACTGAGACTGGAAATGTCTGAGAGAACAGTTACCGAGTTAGTGGATATGTGTGAAACAAGAGTGAATGAGAGATTGGACATGTCTGAAGCAACAGGGACTGAGAGAGTGGACTCGTCTGTGTCAATAAGATTCGAATCAGTGGAAATGACTGAGAGAACTGAGACTGAAACAGTTGACATGTCTGAGACATTTGACATGTTGACTTTCTCCCACACTCTCTCTCTCACACACAAACACAGAATCACACACACACACACACACACACACACACACACACACTGATGAACTCGGTATATCAGGGGATCCCAAACATTCTACTTTGTCCTGACCAGTGTCACTTGTGTGTCCGTGTGGGAAAAGGGTCAGATATGATGGGCTAGAGGGCACACCCTGCATCTCGAGAAGTTTCCAAACACTGGATTCCTGGGTCTTCTGGGACATTAGCCTCCAGAAGGCCACAAGGAGCAAATCAACATCATGCTCAGTCCAGTGTTTCAGGAGAGTGACTTGTTTCAGGTGGCCACTGTCCTGTAGTTGCTAGTAACCAGGATTCTGAGTTCTTTTTGGACTGATATTATAAAGGTGAGGTCACGTCCTGGGGTCTTCTGACACTAACCTCTTCCTCACTGAGAAAACAGGGACTGAGACAGTGAACACATCTGAGACAACCAGGACTGAGACAGTGGACATATCTGAGACAACAGATACTGAGACCTTGGACATGTCTGCAACATCAGGGAATCAGACATTTGACATGTCTGAGAATGCAGGGACTAATACACTGGACATATCTCAGACAACCGGGACTGAGAATTTGGACATGTCTGTGAGAACAGGGTCTGAGATAGTGGACATGTCTGAGACAACAGGCACTGAGACAGTGGACATGTGTGAAACAACAGGTAATGAGACAGTGGACATGTCTGAGACAACAGGGACTGAGACAGTGGACTCGACTGAGTCAACAGGGTTTGAGACAGTGGACATGACTGAGGCAACAGAGACTGAGACATTGGACATGTCTGATACAACTGCAACCAAGAGCGTGTTCATGTCTGTGACAACGGGGACTGAGAGAGTAGACATAACTGAGAAAACAGGGACTGAGACAGTGGACATGTCTGAGACAACAGGGACTGAGATAGTGGACATGTCCGATACCACTGTGAATAAGACAGTGTTCATGTCTCAGACGATGGGGACTGAGACAGGCGACATTTCTGAAACAACGGGGACTGAGACAGTGGACTTGTCTGAGACAACAGGGAATGACACATTGGATATGTCTTAAACACCAGTGACTGTGAAAGTAGATATATCTGAAAGAACAGGGACTGAGTCTTTGTACATGTCTGAGACAACAGGGAATCAGACATTGGACCTGACTGAGACTGCATGGACTCAGACAGTGTACATATCTGAGACAACTGGGGCTGAGACTTTGGACATGTCTGAGAGAACAGGGACTGAGATAGTGGACAAGGCTGGGACAACAGGCGCTGAGACACTGGACATGAGTGAAACAACAGGGAATGAGACAGTGGACATGTCTGAGACAACAGGGACTGAGAGAGTGGACTCATCTGAGTCAACAGGTTTCGAGACAGTGGACATGACTGAGACAAAAAAGACTGAGACAGTTGACATGTCTGAGACATTGGACATGTTGACTTTCTCTCTCTCTCTCTCTCTCTCTCTCTCTCACACACACACACACACACACACACACACACACACACACACACACTGATGAACTGGGTATATCAGGGGGATCTCAAACATTCCACTTTGTCCTGAGCAGTGTCACATGTGTATCCCTGTGGGAAAATGGCCAGATACGATGGGCTAGAGGGCAAACCCTGCGTCTCCTGAAGTTTCGAAACACAGGATTCCTGGGTCTTCTGGGGCCTGTGCCTCCAGAAAGACGCAAGAAGGAAAGCAACATGCTGCTCAGTCCAGTCTTTCAAGACAAGTGAGGTGTTTCAGTTTGCCACAAGCCTGTAGTTGCTGGTAACCAGGATTCTGAGTTCCTTTTAGACTGATGTCATAAAGGTGAGGTCACTTTCTGGATTACTCTGACCCTATCCTCTGCCTCACTGAGAAAATAGGGACTGAGACTGTGAACACATCTGAGATAACCAGGACGGAGACATTGGACATATCTGAGACAACAGGTACTGATTCCTTGGACATGTCTGAGACAACAGGGAATCAGACATTTGACATGTCTGAGAATGCAGGGACTCAGACACTGAACATATCTGAGTCAACCGGGACTAAGACTTTGGACATGTCTGAGAGAACAGCGACTGAAACAGTGGATATGGCTGAGACAACAGGCACTGAGACAGTGGACATGTGTGAAACAACAGGTAATGAGACAGTGGACATGTCTGAGACAACAGAGACTGAGACAGTGGACTCGACTGAGTCAAAAGGGTTTGAGACAGTGGACATGACTGAGACAACAGAGACTGAGACATTGGACATGTCTGATACAACTGCAACTAAGAGCGTGTTCATGTCTGTGACAATGGGGACTGAGAGAGTAGACATAACTGAGAAAACAGGGACTGAGACAGTGGACATGTCTGAGACAACAGGGACTGAGACAGTGGACATGTCTGATACCACTGCAAATAAGACCGTGTTTGTGTCTCAGATGATGGGGACTGAGAAAGGCAACATTTCTGAAACAACGGGGACTGAGACAGTGGACTTGTCTGAGACAACAGGGAATGACACATTGGATATGTCTTAAACACCAGCGACTGAGATAGTAGATATATCTGGAAGAACAGGGACTGAGTCCTTGTACATGTCTGAAACAACAGGGAATCAGACATTGGAACTGACTGAGACTGCATGGACTCAGACAGTGTACATATCTGAGACAATCGGGGCTGAGACTTTGGACATGTCTGAGAGAACAGGGACTGAGACAGTGGACATGGCTGAGACAACAGGCACTGAGACACTGGACATGTGTGAAACAACAGGGAATGAGACAGTGGACATGGCTGAGACAACAGGCACTGAGACAGTGGACATGTGGGAAACAACAGGGAATGAGACAGTGGACATATCTGAGACAACAGGGACAGAGACAGTGGACTCGTCTGAGTCAACAGGGTTCGAGACAGTGGACATGACTGAAACAACACAGACTGAGACAGTTGACATGTCTGAGACAGTGGACATGTTGACTTTCTCACACACACACACACACACACACACACACACACACACACACACACTGATGACCTGTGTATTTCAATGGGATCACAAACATTCTACTTTGTCCTGACCAGTGTCACTTGTGTGTCCCTGTGGGAAAATGGCCAGATATGATGGGCTGGATGACAAATTTTACATCTCCAGAATTTTCCAAATCCTGGATTCCTGGGTCTTCAGGGGCCTGAACTTCCAGAATGCCACAAAAAGGAAAGCAACATCCAGCTCAGTCCAGTCTTTCAAGACAAGTGAGCTGTTTCAAATGCCACTGGCCTGTAGTTGCTGGTAACCAGGATTCCGAGTTCTTTTTGGACTGACATCATAAAGGTGAGGTCACTTCCTGTGGTCCTCTGACCCTAAACTCTTCCTCACTGCGACAACTGGGACTGAGACAGTGGACTCAACTGAGTCAACAGGGTTTGAGACAACATCTGAGACAACCAGGACTGAGAAAGTGGACATATCTGAGACAACATGTACTGAGACCTTGGACATGTCTGTGATAACAGGGAATCAGACATTTGTCATGTCTGAGAATGCAGGGACTCAGACACTGGACATATCTCACACAACCAGGAGTGAGAATTTGGACATGTCTGCGACAACAGGGAATCAGACATTTGACATGTCTGAGACTGCAGGGACTCAGACACTGGACATATCTGAGATAAACAGGACTGAGACTTTGGACATGTCTGAGAGAACAGGGACTGTGCCACTGGACATGTCTGAGACAACAGGCAGTGAGAAATTTAACATGTGTGAAACAACAGGCAATGAGACAGTGGACATTTCTGAAGCAACAGGGACTGAGACAGTGGATATGTCTGATGCAACTGCGACTAAGAGCTTGGTCAGGTCTGACACAATGGGGACTGAGACAGGCTACATGTCTGAAACAACAGGGAATGAGACAGTAGATATATCTGAAACAACAGGAACTGAGACAATGGACATGTCTGATACAACAGGGACTGAGACAGAGGACATGTCTTAAAAAACAGTCACTGAAAAATTGGATAAGTCTGAGACAAAGGAGACTGAGACTTTGGACACCTCTGAGACAACAGGGACTGAGACACTATACATGTCTGATACAACTGCTACTAAGACTGTGTTCATTTCTGAGACAAGGGGAACTGCGACGGGCTACATGTCTGAAACAACAGGGAGTGAGACAGTAGATATATCAGAAACAGCAGGGACTGAGACTGTGGACATGTACGAGACAACAGCGACTGAGACAGTGGACATGTCTGAGAAAATAGGGACTGATACAGTGGACAAGTCTGAGACAACCAGGACTGAGACAGTGGACATGTCTGATAGAACTGAGTCTAAGAGCGTGTTCATGTCTGAGACGTTGGGGAGTGAGACAGGTGACATTTCTGAAACAACAGTGGCTGAGAGAGTGTACTTGTCTGAGACAACGGGTACTGAACCAATGGATATTTCTTAAGCAATAGGGACTGAGACAGTGGGCAAGTCTGTGAAAACAGGCACTGAAACAGTGGACATGTCTGTTACATCTGCCTCTAAGAGTGGGTTCATGTGTGAGACAACGGGGACTGAGACAGAATACAACAGGGACTGAGACAGTAGATATATCTGAAACAACAGGGACTGAGACATTGAGACATTGAACATTGAACAGTGGACATTTCTGAAACAACCAGGACAGAGACAGTGGACATATCTGAAACAACAGTGACAGAGACAGTGGACATGTCTGAGACAACACACATATCTGTGACAACAGGGTCTGAGACCATGGACATGTCTGAGACAACAGGAAGTGAGAGAGTGGACATGTGTGAAAAAACTGGAATTGAGAAAGTGGTCATGTCTGAGACAACAATGACTGAGACAGTGGACACTTTGGAGACAAGAGGGACTGAGACAGTGGACACGTCTGAGACAACACACATATCTGAGAGAACAGGTTCTGAGACCATGGCCATTTCTAAGACAACAGGGATTGAGACTGTTGACATGTTAGAAACAACTGCGACTGAGGCAGTTGTCATGTCTGAGACAACAGGGACTGACACAATGGATATGTCTTAAACAACAGGGACTGAGACAGTGGACAAGTCTGAGACAACAGGGACTGAGACAATGGACATGTCTGATGCAACTGCGACTAAGAGCATGTTCATGTCTGAGACAACAGTGACTGAGACTGGCTACATGTCTGAGAAAACAGGGACTAAGACAGTAGATATATCTGAAACAACAGGGAATGAGACATTGAACATGTCTGAGACAACAGGGACCGAGACAGTGGGCATGTCTGAGACAACAGGGACTGAGCTAGTGGACATGTCTGAGACAACACACATATCTGAGACAATATGTTCTGAGACCATGGACATGTCTGAGACAACAGGAATTGAGAATGTTGACATGTGTGAAACAACTGGGACTGAGGAGGTGGTCATGTCTGAGACAACAGGGACTGAGACAGTGGACAATTCTGAGACAACAGAGAGTGAGACTGTGGACATGTCTGATACAACTGTGACTAAGAGCGTGTTCATGTCTGAGACAACAGTGACTGAGACAGTGGACATATCTGAAACAACAGGGACGGAGACAGTGGACACGACTGAGTCAACACGGTTCAAGACAGTTTACCACTCTGAGACAATAGAGACTGAGACAGTTGACATGTACTCGATAGTGGACCTGTCCTGTCTGAGGTGACAGAGAATGAGACAGTGGACATGTCTGAGACAACACACATATCTGAGAAAACAGAGTCTGAGAACATCGACATGTCTGAGACAACAGGGAATGAGACAGTGCACATGTGTGAAAAAACTGTGAATGAGACAGTGGTCACGTCTGAGACAACAGGGCTCTAGACAGTGCACCAATCTGAGAAAATAGATACTTAGACTGATGACATGTCTTCGCCATTGGACAAGTCCTGTCTGCGATGACAGTGATCGAGACAGTGGACACATCTGAGACAACAGGGACTGAGACAGTGGACAAATCTGAGACAACTAGGACTGTGACAGTGGACATATCTGAGACAACAGGGACTGAGACAGTGGACATGTCTGAGACAGCACACATATCTATGGCAACAGGTTCTGAGACCATGGACATGTCTGAGACAACAGGGACTGAGACAGTGGACATGAGTGAAACAACTGGAATTGAGAGAGTTTTCATGTCTGAGACAACAATTAATGGGACAGTGGACACTTCGGTGACAACAGGGACTGAGACAGTGGACACATATCTGCCACAACAGGTTTTGAGACAATGGATATGTCTGAGACAACAGGGATTGAGACTGTTGACATGTGTGAAACAGCTGGGACTGAGGCTCTGGACATGTCTGAGACAACAGGGACTGAGACCCTGGACATGTCTGAGGCAACAGGGTTCGAGACAGTGGACATGTCTGAGATAACAGAGACTGAGAATGTTGACATGTCTGAGACAGTGGACATGTTGAATTTCTCACACATACACACACACTCAAACACACACACACACACACACAAAATTATGAACTGTGTATATAAGGGGGCTCACAAATATTCTACTTTGTACTGAGTATTGTCACTTGTGTCCCCGTGGAAATATGGGCAGATATGATGGGGTAGTGGGCACACCCTGCATCTCCAGAGGTTTCCAAACGCTGGATTCCTATGTCTTCTGGGGACTGAGCCTCCAGAAGGCCAGAATCAGTAAAGCAACATCGTGCTCAGTCCAGTCTTTCAAGACTAGTGATGTGTTTCAGGTTACCACTGGCCTGTAGTTGCTGCTAGCCAGGATTCTGAGATCTTTTTGAACTGATCTCATAAAGGTGAGGTCACTTCCTGGGGTCCCCTGACGCTAAGCTCTTCATCACTGAGGAAACGGGGAATGAGACAGTGGACATGTCTTATACAACTGCAACTAAGAGCGTGTTCAGGTTTAAGACAATGGGGACTGAGACAGGCTACACGTCTGAAAAAACAGGGACTTAGACATTAGATATATCTGAAAAAACAGGGATTGTTACAGTGGACATGTCTGATACAACAGGTACTGAGACAGTGGACATGTCTCAGACAACAGAGAATGACACAGTGGATATGTCTGAGACAAACGGGACTGTGAATTTGGACATGTCTGAGACAACAGGAACTGAGACAGTGGACGTGTCTGATAAAACTGTGAGTAAGAGCGGGTTCAGGTCTGAGAAAACGGGGACTGAGACAGGCTATACATCTGAAACAACAGGGATTTAGACAGTAGATATATCTGAAAAAACAGGGACTGTGACAGTGGACATGACTGAGACAACAGGCACTGAGACAGTGGACATGTCTGAGCCAACAGGGATTGAGACATTGGACATGTCTGAAACAATAGGGACTGAGACATTGGACATGTCTGAGACAACACACATATGTGTGACAACAGGGTCTTAGTCCATGGACATGTCTGAGACAACAGGGGCTGAGACAGTGGACATGTGTGAAACAACTGGGACTGAAACATTTTTCATGTATGAGACAACAGGGACTGATACAGTGGACATGTCTGAGACAACAGGGACTGAGACAGTGGACATGTCTGAGACAACACACATATCTGAGAAAGCAGGGTCTCAGACCATCAACTAATCTGAGACAACAGGGACTGAGACAGTGGACTAATCTGAGTCAACAGGTTTCAAGACAGTGGATGTGTCTGAGACAATAACGACTGAGATAGTTGACATATCTTTATACAGTGGACAAGTCCTCTCTGTGATGACAGCAACTGAGACAGTGGATACATCTTAGACAATGGGGACTGAGACAGTGGACACATCTGAGACAACAGGGACTGAGAAAGTGCACATGTCTGAGACAACAGGGACTGACACAGTGGATATGTCTGAAACAACAGTGACTGAGACAGTGGACAAATCTGTGACAACAAGGACTGAGGCAGTGGACATGTCTGATACATCTACGAATAAGAGCGTGTTCATGTCTGAGACAACGGGGAGTGAGACAGTGGACATATCTGAGACAGCAGGGACTGAGAAATTGCACTTGTCTGAGAAAACAGGGACTGACGCAGTGGATATGTCTGAAACAACAAGGACTGAGACAGTGGACAAGTCTGAGACAATGGGGACTGAGACTGTGGACATGTCTGATACAACTGTGACTAAGAGTGTGTTCATTTCTGAGACAACGGGGAATGAGACAGGAGACATTTCTGAAACAACAGGGACTGAGACAGGAGATATATCAGAAGCAACAGGGACTGAGACTGTGGACATGTCTGAGACAACAGGGACTGATACATTGGACAAATCTGAGACAACAGGGACTGAGACAACAGATATGTCTGAGTCAACACACATATCTGAGAAAACAGGGCCTGAGACCATCGAAATGTCTGAGACAAAAGGGAATGAGACAGTGGACATTTGTGAAACAACTGAGACTGAGACATTGGTCATGTCTGAGACAACAGGGTTCTGGAAATTGGACCTGTCTGAGACAATGGAGACTGAAACAGTTGACATATCTCCGCCAGTGGACAAGTCAGGTCTTAGATGACAGTGACTGAGACAGTGGACACATGGGAGACAAGAGGGACTTAGACAGTAACACATCTGAGACAACCAGGACTGAGACACTGGACATACCTGAGACAACAGGGACTGCGACATTAGACATGTCTGAGACAAATGTGACTAAGAGCATGTTCATACCTGAGACAACAAGGAGGGAGAGCGGCGACATTTCTGAAACAACAAGGACTGAGACAGTAGATATATCTGAAACAACAGGGAATGCATCTATGGACATGTCTAAGACAACAGGTAATGATAAAGTGGGCATGTCTGAGACAACAGGGACTGATACAGTGGACATGTTTGAGACAACATGGACTGAGAGTATGGACATGTCTGAGACAACACACATATCTGAGAAAACAGGGTCTGAGACCATCGACATGTCTGAAACAATAGGGACTGAGACAGTAGACAAGTCTGAGACAACAGGGACTGAGACAATGGACAGTGTGAAACAACTGTGAATGAGACAGTGGTCATATCTGAGAGAACAGTGATGTAGACAGAGGACCTATCTGAGACAATAGAGACTGAGCCACTTATCATGTCTTTGCCAGTGGATAAGTCCTGTCTGAGATGACAGTGACTGAGACAGTGGACACATCTGAGACAACAGGGAATGTAACAGTGGACATGTCTGATAAAACTGTGACAAAGAGCGTGTTCATGTTTGAGACAATGGGGACTAAGACAGTGGATATTTCTGAGACAACAGGGACTAAAACAGGGGACTTGTGTTAGACAACAGGGACTGACACAGTGGATATATCTGAAACAACAGGGACTGAGATAGTGGATAATTCTGAGACAACAGGGACTGAGACATTGGACATGTCTGATACAACTTCGCCTAAGAGCGTGTTCATGTGTGAGACAATGGGGACTGAGACAGGTGACATTTCTGAATCAACAGGGACTGAGACAGTAGATATATCAGAAACAAGAGGGAATGAGACTGTGGACTTGACTGAGACAACAGGGAATTATACAGTGGACATGTTTGAGACAACAGAGACTGAGACAGTGGACATGGCTGAGACAACAGGGACTGATAGAGTGGAAATGTATGAGACAACAGGGACTGAGACAGTGGACATGGCTGAGACAACACATATATCAGAGAAAACAGGGTCTGAGACCATCAACATGTCTGAGAAAACAGTGACTGAGCCAGTGGATATGTGTGAAACAACTGTGACTGAGAGTGGTCATGTCTGAGACAACAGGGACTGAGCCAGTGGACACGTCTGAGACAACAGGGACTGAGACAGTGGACATGTCTGAGAAAACAGACTTAGAGTGTGGACACATTCAAGACAATGGGGAATCAAGCAGGTGACATGTCTGAAACAACAGGCACTGAGACAGTAGATATAAATGAAACAACAGGGACTGAGACAGAGGACATGTCTCAGACAACAGGTACTGAGACCATAGACATGTCTGAGACAACATGGAATCCAAACTTGGACCTGTCTGAGACTGCAGGTACTCAGACACTGGACATATCTGAGACAACTGGGACTGAGACTTTGGACATGTCTGATCGAACAGGAACTGAGACAGTGGTCATGTCTGTGACACTAGGCACTGAGACAGTGGACATGTGTGAAACAACAGGGAAAAAGACAGTGAACATGTGTGAAACAAGTGCGACGGAGACAATGGTCATGTCTGAGAAAACAGGGTTTTTGAGAGTGGACCTGTCTGAGACAATAGAGACTTAGACAGTTGACATATCTTCGTCAATGGACAAGTCCTGTCTGAGATGACATCGACTGAGACAGTGGACACATATGAGACAACAGGGACTGAGACAGTGGACATGAGTGACACAACTGCAACTGAGACAATGTTCATGTCTGAGACAACAGGGACTGAGACAGTGGACACATCTGAGACAACAGGTACAGAGATATTGGATACATCTGAGACAACCAGGATTAGGACAGTGGACATATCTGAGACAACAGGGACTGAGACAGTGGACATGTCTGATACAAATGTGACTAAGCGCGTGTTAAGGTCTGAGACAATGGGGAGTGAGACAGGGTACATGTCTGAAACAACAGAGACTGAGACAGTAGATTTATCTGAAACAACAGGGACTGAGAACTTGCACATGTCTGAGACAACAGGGAATCAGACATTGGACCTCTCTGAGACTGCAGGGACTCAGAAACTGGACATATCTGAGTCAACTGGGAATGAGACTTTGTACATGTCTGAGAGAACAGGGACTGAGACAGTGGACATGTCTGAGACAACAGGCACTGAGACAGTGGACATGTGTGAAACAACAGGTAATGAGACAGCAGACATATCTGAGACAACAGGGACTGATACAGTGGACTCGTCTGAGTCAACAGGGAGTAGGACAGTGTTCATGTCTGATACAACAGGTACTGAGGCAGTGGACATGTCTGAGACAACAGGGACTGAGACAGTGGACATATCTGAGACAACGCGTTTCGAGACAAGAGACATGTCTGAGACAACAGAGACAGACTGTTGACATGTCTGAGACAGTGGATATGTTTATTTTCTCACACACACTCTCTCTCTCACAGACACACAGACACACAGACACACAGACACACACACACACACACACACACACACTGATGAACTGGGTATATCAGGGTGATCACAAACATTCTACTTTGTACTGACCAGGGTCACTTGTGTTTCCCCGTGGTAAAATGGCCAGATATGATGGGCTAGACGGCATACTCAGCATCTTCAGAAGTTTCCAATCACTGATTCCTCAGTCTTCTGTGGACTGAGCCTCAGAATTCTGGAAGCAGCAAAGCAACATCCTACTCAGTCCAATCTTTCAAGACAAGTGAGTTGTTTCAGGTTGCCACTGGCCTGTAGTTGCTGGTAACCAGGAACCTGAGTTCTTTTTGGACTCATGTCAGTAAGGTGAGGTTACTTCCTGAGGTCCTGTGACCAATCCTTTTACTCACTGAGACAACAGGGACTGAGACAGTGGAAATGTCTGAGACAACAGGGACAGACACAGTTCATATGTCTGAGACTACCTGGACTGAAACTTTGGACATGTCTGAGACAAGAGGGAATGAGACAGTGGACTTGTCTGATACAACTGCGACTAAGAGTGTGTTCATGTCTGAGAGAACGGGGATTCAGACAAGCTCCAGGCCTGAAACAACAGGGACTGAGACAGTAGATATATCTGAATCAACAGGGACTGAGACAGTGGACTTGTCTCTTACAAAAGTGACTGAGACAATGTACATGTCTGAGACAACAGGGACTGAGACAGTGGACATGTCTGACACAACACACATATCTGTGTCAAAAGTGTCTGAGACCAGGGACATGTCTGAGACAACAGGGACTGAGACAGTGGATATGTGTGAAACAATAGGGAATGAGACAGTGGACATGTCTGAGACAACAAGGACTGAGACATTGCACAAGTCTGAGAAAACAGGGTTCGACACAAAGGACATGTCTGAGACAACAGAGACTGAGAAGTTTGACACGTCTGAGTCAACACAGTTTGATACAGTGGACCAGTCTGAGACAATAGAGACTGAGACAGATTACATGTCTTCGCCAGTGGACAACTCCTGTCTGTGATGACAGGGAATTAGAGTGGATGCATCTGAGACAACAGGGACAGAGACTTTGGACACATCTGAGAAAACCAGGACTGAGACAGTAGACATATCTGAGAAAACAGGGAATGCAATAGTGGACATGTCTGAGACACCTGCGACTAAGAGCTTGTTCATGTCTGAGACAACGGGGATTGAGACATCCGACATTTCTGAAACAACAGAGATTGAGACAGTAGATATATCTGAAACAACAGGGACTGAGACTGTGGATATATCTTAGACAACAGGGACTGAGACAGTGGACATGTCTGAGACAACACACATATCTGAGAAAACAGGGTCTGAGACCATTGACATGTCCGAGTCAACAGTGGACATGTGTGAAACAACAGCGACTGAGACAGTGGACACATCTGAGCCTACAGGGACTGATACAGTAGACACATCTGGGACAACCAGGACTGAGACAGTGGAAATATCTGTGACAACAGGGACTGACAAAGTGTATATGTGTGAGACAACCGGGACTGAGACTTTGGACATGTCTGAGACAACAGGGACTGAGAGAGTGGACATGTCTGATACAACTGCAACCATGATCGTGTTTATGTCTGAGACAATGGGGACTGAGACAGGCTACATGTCTGAAACAACAGGGACTGAGACCTTGGGCATGTGTGAGACAACAGGGTATAAGTCTTTGGACCTGTCTGAGACTGCAGGGACTCAGACAATGGACATATCTGAGACAACCGGTACTAAGACTTTGGACATGTATGAGAGAACAGGGTCTGAGACAGTGAACATGAGTGAAACAAGAGGGAATGAGACAGTGGACATGTCTGAGACAACAGGGTCTGAGAGAGTGGACCTGTCTGTGTCAACAGGGTTCAGGAAAGTGGACCTGTCTGAGGAAATAGTGACTGAGACAGTTGACATGTCTTCGCCAGTGTACAAGTCTTATCTGTGATGACAGCAATTGAGACGTGGACACATCTGAGTCAACAGGGACTGAGACAGTGGACACATCTGAGACAACAGGGACTGAGAGAGTGCACATGTCTGAGACAACAGGGACATACACAGTGGATATTTCTGAAACAAAGGAGACTGACAGAGTGGACAAGTATGAGGCAACAGGGAGTGAGAGAGTGGATATGTCTGATACAACTGCGACTGAGAGCATGTTCATGTCTGAGACAAATTGGAATGAGACAGGCGACATATCTGATAAAACAGGGACTGTGACAGTGGACACATCTGAGACAACCAGGAATGAGACAGTGGACATATCTGAGACTACAGAGACTGAGACAGTGGACATGTCTGAGACAAAAGGGACTGACACAGCGGATATATCTGAAAAAACCGGGACTGAGACTTTGGATATGTCTTAGACAACAGGGACTGAGACAGTGGACATGTCTTAGACAACAGGGACTGAGACAGTGGACATGTCTGAGACAACACACATATCTGAGAAAACAGGGTCTGAGACCATTGACATATCCGAGACAACAGTGGACATGTGTGAAACAACAGTGACTGAGACAGTGGACACATTTGAGCCTACAGGGACTGAGAGAGTAGACACATCTTGGACAAGCAGGACTGAGATAGTGGAAATATCTGAGACAACAGGGACTGACAAAGTGGATATGTGTGAGACAACCGGGACTGAGACTTTGGAAATGTCTGAGACAACAGGGACTGAGACAGTGGACATGTCTGATACAAATACAACTACGATCATGTTCATGTCTGAGACAATGGGGACTGAGACAGGCTACATGTCTGAAACAACAGGGACTGAGACAATAGATACATATGAAACAACAGGGACTGAGACCTTGGACATGTCTGAGACAACAAGGCATAAGTCTTTGGACCTGTCTGAGACTGCACGGATTCAGACAATGGACATATCTGAGACAACCAGGACTGAGACTTTGGACATGTATGAGAGAACAGGGTCTGAGACAGTGGACATGAATGAAACAAGAGGGAATGAGACAGTGGACATGTCTGAGACAACAGGCAGTGAGACAGTGGATATGTGTGAAACAACAGGGAATGAGACAGGGGACATGTGTGAAACAAGTGCGACTGAGACACTGGTCATGTCTGAGACAATAGGGTTCTAGACAGTGGACCTGTCTGAGACAATAGAGACTTAGACAATTGACATATCTTCGCCAATGGACAAGTCCTGTCTGACATGACAGCTACTGAGACAGTTGACACATATGAGACAACAGGGACTGTGATAGTGGACAAGTGTGAAACAACTGTGACTGAGACAATGGTCATGTCTGAGACAACAGGGACTGAGACAGTGGACACGTCTGAGACAACAGGTACAGAGACAGTGAATATATCTGAGACAACCAGGACTGAGACAGTGAACATATCAGAGACAACAGGGACTGAGACTGTAGATATATCTGAAACAACAGGGACTAAGACCTTGGACATGTCTGAGACAACAGGGAATCATACATTGGAGCTGTCTGAGGCTGCAAGGACTCAGACACTGGACATATCTGAGACAACAGGGACTGAGACTTTACACATGTCTGAGAGAACAGGGACTGAGACAGTGGACATGTCTGAGACAACAGGCACTGAGATAGTGGACATGTGTGAAACAGCAGGTAATGAGACAGTGGACATACCTCAGACAACAGGGACTGAGAGAGTGGACAGGTGTGAAAAAACTGAGATTGAAAAATTGGTCATGTCTGAGACAACAATGACTGAGACAGTGGACACTTCGGTGACAAGAGGGACAGAGTCAGTGGACACATCTGAGAAAACACACATATCTGAGACAGCAGGTTCTGAGACCATGGACATTTCTGAGACAACAGGGATTGAGACTGTTGACATGTGTGAAACAACTGGGACGGAAGCAGTTGTCATGTCTGAGACAACAGGGACTGACACAGTGGATATGTCTGAAACAACAGGGACTGAGACAGTGGACAAGCCTGAGATAACAGGGACTGAGAGAGTGGACATGTTGGATACAACTGCGACTAAGAGCGTCTTCATGTCTGAGACAACGGGGACTGAAACAGGCTACATGTCTGAGACAACAGGGACTGAGACAGTATATATATNGGACTTAGAGCCTGTTCACATTTAAGACAATGGGGATTCAGACAAGTGACATGTCTGAAACAACAGAGACTGAGACTATATATATATATCTGAAACAACAGGGACTGAGACATTGAACATTTCTGACACAACAGGGACAGAGACAGTGGACATGTCTGAGACAACAGGTACGGAGACAGTGGACATATCTGAAAAAACAGGGACTGAGACAGTGGACATGTCTGAGACAACACACATATCTGAGAGAACAAGTTCTGAGACAATGGACATGTCTGAGACAACAGGGATTGAGACTGTTTACATGTGTGAAACAACTGGGACTGAGGAAGTGGTCATGTCTGAGACAACAGGGACTGACACAGTAGATAGGTCTGAAACAACAGAGACTGATACAGTGGACAATTCTTAGACAACATTGACTGAGACTGTGGACATGTCTGATAAAACTGTGACTAAGAGCGTGTTCATGTCTGAGACAACAGTGACTGAGACAGTGGACATATCTGAAACAACATGGACTGAGAAAGTGGACACAAGTGTGTAAGCACAGTTAGAGACAATTTTGCACTCAATAGAGACTGAGACATTTGACATGTACTCAATTATGGACATGTCCTGTCTGACGTGACAGCAACTGAGACAGAGGGCATGTCTGAGACAACAGGGACTGAGACAGTGGACATATCTGAAACAAGAGTGACTGAGGCAGTCGACATGTCTGAGACAACAGGGATTGAGACAGTGGAAATGTCTGAGACAACACACATATCTGAGAAAAACGAGTCTGAGAACATCGACATGTCTGAGACAACAGGGAATGAGACAGTGGACATGTGTGAAAATCTGTGACTGAGACAGTGGTCATGTCTGAGACAACAGGGCTCTAGACAGTCTACCTGTCTGAGAAAATAGAGACAAACTGTTGACATGTCTTCGCCAGTGGACAAGTCCTTTCTGAGATGACAGTGATTGAGATAGTGGACACATCTGAGACAACAGGGACTGAGACAGTGGACACATCTGAGACAACCAGGATTGAAACAGTGGACATATTTGAGACAACAGGGACTGAGAGAGTGGACATGTCTGAAGGACATGTCGTCCACGACAGGGACAACACAGTGGATATGTCTGAGACAAAAGAGACTAAGATAGTGGACATATCTGAAACAACAAGGAATGAGACAGTGGACATATCTGAGACAACACACATATCTGTGACAACAGGTTCTGAGACCATGGACATGTCTGAGACAACTGGGACGGAGACAGTGGACAAGTGTGAAACAACTGGGATTGAGACAGTGGTCATGTCTGAGACAACAATTACTGAGACAGTGGACTCTTCGGAGACAACAGTGACAGAGACAATGGACACGTTTCAGACAACACACATGTCTGAGACAACAGGGTTTGAGACCATGGACATGTCTGAGACAACAAGGATTGAGACCACTGACATGTGTGAAACAACTGGGACTAAGAAATTGGACATGTCTGAGACAACAGGGACTGAGACAGTGGACATGTCTGAGACAACAGGGACTGAGACAGTGGATATGTCTGAAACAACAGCGACTGAGAAAGTGGAAAAGTCTGAGACAACAGGGACTGAGACAGTGGACATGTCTGAGACAACTGCCACTAAGAGTATGTTCATATCTGAGATAACAGGAACTGAGACAGTACATATATCTGAAACGACAAGGAATAAGACTGTGGACATGTCTTGGACAACAGGGACTGATACAGTGGACATGTCTGAGACAACCCACACTGAGAGTATGGACATGTCTGAGAAAACACACATATCTGAGAAAACAGGGTCTGAGACCATAGACATGTCCACGACAACAGGGACTGAGAGAGTAGAGAAGTCTGAGACGACAGGGACTGAGATGGGGGACATGTCTGATACAAATGTGACTAAGAGCGTGCTCATTTCTAAGACAATGGGGATTGAGACAGGAGACATTTCTGAGACTACAGGGACTGAGACAGAAGATATATCAGAAACAGCAGGGACTGAGACTGTGGACATGTCTGAGACAACAGGAAATTTGACAATGGACATGTCTGAGAGATCAGGGACTGATACAATGGACATGTCTGAGACAACAGTTTCGGAGACAGTAGACATGTCTGAGACAACACACATATCTGAGAAAACAGTGTCTGAGACAACATAGAATTAGACAGTGGACATGGGCGGGGGTCGTAGAGAGGTGGTTGACAAAGACCACCCTCTCCAGCTTCCTCACCGCCGAAGATCTTCACTCTGTCGGCCCGCGACAGAGTGGGACTGGGGAGAGTAAGCACGCTGCCGAATCGAAAGTAACCACGGCAGGGAGTCGAGTCAGAGTGTTACAGCTCAAGCTCTCTTTATTGCAGGTTTACAGAGGCTTATATAAGCCGTGCTGCCTTCCCTACTGGGGTATGTGTCTCTTCCTAATTGGTCCTTTTTAGGAGGCTTAATTTACAAGTCCCTAATTGATCCAATCCCTTCCCTTCCTAGCATAGTCCCTAATTATCATGTTAGTAAGATAAGCCTGGAATGTCCTGTGGGCTGGAACATCCTGTGGTTCCTGTAGTTAACGAGCATCCTGTTTATCTTACAAGGAGGAAGTAAGGAGGGGAAGGGCAGGATGAAGATAAGCCTGGAATGCCCTGTGGGCTTATCTTACGTGGAGGAAGTAAAGTGAAACTAGCCTTCCTTGTTCAATGGGCAGGGGTGAGTTCACGAAACTCTAGCACAGGCTTTCTTTTGTCCTTCAGGCCTATCTTTTTGGCTATTCCATGCCATCAGACATGTGTGAAACAACTGTGACTGAGACAGTGGTCATGTCTGAGACAACAGATTTCTAGACAATGGACCTATCTGAGACAATAGAGACTGAGACTGTTGACATGTCTTCAACAGTGGACAAGTCCGGTCTGAGATGACAGCGACTGAGACAGTGGACACATCTGAGACAACAGGGACTGAGACAGTGGACACATCTGAGACAACAGGGACTGTGACAGTGGACATGTCTGAGACAACAGGGAATGAGGCAGTGGACATGTCTGATACTGCAGGGAATGAGACAGTGGACATGTCTGAAACAACAGCGACTGAGACAGTTGACATGTCTGAGAAAACACACATATCTGTGACAACAGGCTCTGACACCATGGACATGTCTGAGACAACAGGGACTGAGAGAGTGGACATGTGTGAAACAACTGAGAATGAGACAGTGGTCATGTCTGGGACAACAGAGACTGAGAGAGTGGACAAGTCTGAGATAACAGGCACTGAGACTGTGGGCATTTCTGAGACAAGAGGGAATTAGAGCGTGGACACATCTAAGACAATCTGGACTCAGACAAGTGACATGTCTGAAACAAAAGTGACTGAGACAGTAGATATATCAGAAACAAGAGGGACTCAGGCTGTGGACATGTCTGAGACAACAGGGATTGAGACAGTGGACATGTTTGAGACAACAGGGACTGATACAGTGGACATGACTGAGACATCAGGGACTGAGATAGTGGACATGTCTGAAACAAAGCACATATCAGAGAAAACAGGGTCTGTGACAATGGACATGTCTGAGACAACAGGGAATAATACAGTGGACATGTGTGAAAGAACTGTGACTGAGACAGTGGTCATGTCTGAGACAGCAGTAATCTAGCCAGTGGACCTGTATGAGACAATAGAGAGTGAGACTGTTAACATGTCTTCGCCAGTGAATAAGTCCTGTCTGAGATGACAGTGACTGTGACAGTGGACACATCTGATACAACAGGGAATGAGACAGTGGACACCTATGAGACAATGGGGACTGAGATAGTGGACATATCTGAGAAAACAGGGACTGAGAGAATGGACTTGACTGAGACGACAGGGACTGACACAGTGGATATGTCAGAAACAACAGGGACTGAGAGAGTGGACGAGTCTGAGACAACAGGGACTTAGACAGTGGAAATGTCTGATACAACTGCAATTAGCAACATGGAGACTGAGACAGTGGACATATCGGAGACAACAGTTATTGTGACAGTGGACATGTCTGAGACAACAGGAAATTTGACAATGGACATGTCTGAGACAACAGGGACTGATAAAATGGACATGTTTGAGACAGCATGTTCGGAGACAGTGGACATGTCTGAGACAACACACATATCTGAGAAAACAGTGTCTGAGACAATCGAAATGTTTGAGACAACATTGAATTAGACAGTGGACATGTGTGAAACAACTGTGACTGAGACAGTGGTCATGTCTGAGACAACAGGTTTCTAGACAGTGGACCTGTCTGAGACAATATAGACTGAGACTGTTGACATGTCTTCAACAGTGGACAAGTCCTGTCTGAGATGACAGTGACTGAGACAGTGGACACATCTGAGACAACAGGGACTGAGACAGTGGACATATCTGAGACAACAGGGACTGTGACAGTGGACATGTCTGAGACAACAGGGAATGAGGCAGTGGACATGTCTGATACTACAGGGAATGAGACAGTGGACATGTCTGAAACAACAGTGACTGAGACAGTGGACATGTCTGAGAGAACACACATATCTGTGACAACAGGATCTGACACCATGGACATGTCTGAGACAACAGGGACTGAGACAGTGGACATGTGTGAAACAACTGAGAATGAGACAGTGTTCATGTCTGGGACAACAGAGACTGAGAGAGTGGACAAGTCTGAGACAACAGGCACTGAGACTGTGGACATTTCTGAGACAAGAGGGAATTAGAGCGTGGACACATCTAAGACAATCTGGACTCAGACAAGTGACATGTCTGAAACAAAAGGGACTGAGACAGTAGATATATCAGAAACAAGACTGTCATAAAGGTGTGGTCACTTCTGAGGTCCTCTGACCCATGCCTATTCTTCACTGAGACAACAGGGACTGAGACTGTGGACATGTCTGAGACAACAGGGACTGACACTATGGATATGTGTGAGACAACAAGGAATGAGACAGTGGACTTGTCTGATACAACTGTGACTAAGAGCGTGTTCAGGTCTGAGACAACGGGGATTGAGACAGGTTATACGTCTGAAAAAGCAGGGACTTAGACAGTAGACATATCTGAAAAAACAGGGAATGTGACAGTGGACATGTCTGATACAACAGGGACTGAGACAGTGGACATGTCTCAGACAATAGGCAATGACACAGTGGGTATGTCTGAGACAACCGGGACTGAGAATTTGGAAATGTCTGAGACATCAGGAACTGAGACAGTGGACATGTCTGATAAAACTGCGAGGAAGAGCGGGTTCAGGTCTGAGACAAAGGGAACTGAGGCAGGCTATACGTCTGAAACAACAGGGATTTAGACAGTAGACATATCTGAAAAAACAGTGACTGTGAAAGTGGACTTTTCTGACACAACAGGCACTGAGACAGTGGACATGTCTGAAACAATAGAGACTGAGACATTGGACATGTCTGAGACAACACACATATGTGTGACAAAACGGTCTGAGACCATGGACATGTCTGAGACAACAGGGGCTGCTACAGTGTACGTGTGTGAAACAACTGGGACTGAGACAGTGGTCATGTCTGAGACAACAGGGACTGATACAGTGGATATGTCTGAGACAACAGGGACTGAGACAGGGGACATTTCTGAGACAACACACATATCAGAGAAAGCAGGGTCTCAGACCATCGACAAATCTGAGACAACAGGGCCTGAGACAGTGGATATGTGTTAAACAACTTCAACTGAGACATTGGTCATGTATGAGACAACAGGGACTAAGACAGTGGACATGTCGGAGACAACAGGGACCGAGACAGTGGACAGGTTGGAGACAACAGGGACTTAGAGCGTGGACACATCTAAGACAATCTGGACTCAGACAGGTGACATGTCTGAAACAACAGGGACTGAGACAGTAGATATATCTGAAGCAACAGGGACTGAGACAGTGGACATGTTTGAGACAACAGGGACTGAAACAATGGACACGTCTGAGACAACAGGTTTCGAGACAGTTGACATGTCTGAGACAACAGACGCTTAGACAGTTGACATGTCTGAGACAGTGGACATGTTGACTTTTTCACACACACACACACACACACACACACACACTCACACAAACATACACACCCTGATGAACTGGGTATATCAGGAGGATCACAAACTTTCTATTTTGGACTGACCAGTGTCACTTCTGTGTACCCGTGGGAAAATGGCCAGATATTCTGGGCTAGAGGGTGCACCCTGTGTCTCCAGATGTTTTCAAATACTGGATTCCTGGGTCTTCTGGGGCCAGAGCCTCGAGAAGGCTGAAAGCAGCAAAGCAACATTCTGCTCAGTCCAGTCTTTCAAGACAAGTGAGGTGTTTACAGATGCCACTTGCCTGTAGTTACTGGTAAGCAAGATTCTGAGTTCTTTTTGAACTGATGTCATAAAGCTGAGGACACTTCCTGGGGTCTACTGACCCTAGCCTCTTTCTCACTGAAACAACAGGGACTGAGAAAGTGGAGTAAGTGCGTGTTCATTTCTGAGACAACGGGGACTGAGACAGTGCACATATCTGAGACAACAGGGACTTAGACAGTGGATATGTCAGAGACAACAGGCACTGACACAGTGGATATGTCTGAAACAACAGGGACTGAGACAGTGGACAAATCTGAGACAACAGGTACTGAGACATTGGACTTTTCTGATACAACTGTGAGTAAGAGCATGTTCATGTCTGAGACCATGGGGACTGAGACAGTGGTCATATCTGAGACAACAGGGACTGAGTGAGTGGACTTGTCTGAGACAATGGAGACTGACACAGTGGATATGTCTGAAACAACAGGGACTGAGACTGTGGACAAGTCTGAGACAACAGGGACTGAGACAATGGACATGTCTGATACAACTGTGACTAAGAGGTTGTTCATGTCTGAGACAACGAGGAATGAGACAGGCGACATTTCTGAAATAACAGGGACTGAGACAGTAGATATATCAGAAACAACAGGGAATGAGACTGTGGACATGTCTGAGAAAACAGGGACTGAGACAGTTGACATGTCTGAGACAACAGGGACTGATAAAGTGGACATACCTGAGATAACAGGGACTGAGACACTGGACATGTCCGAGACAACACACATATCAGAGAAAACTGGGTCTGAGATGATCGACATGTCTGAGAAAAAAGGGAATGAGACAGTGGAAATGTGTGAAACAACTGCGACTGAGACAGTGGTCATGTCT
This sequence comes from Rhizomys pruinosus, assembly GCA_009823505.1. NCBI lineage: Eukaryota > Metazoa > Chordata > Mammalia > Rodentia > Spalacidae > Rhizomys > Rhizomys pruinosus. The sequence continues at coordinate 2,472,459 of VZQC01003035.1, forward strand.
GAGACTACAGTGTTCTAGACAGTGGACCTGTCTGAGGCAATAGAGACTGAGACAGTTGACATTTCTTTGCAAGTGGACAAGTCCTGTCTGAGGTGACAGCGACTGAGAGAGTGGACACATCTGAGCCTACAGGGATTAGGACAGTAGACACATCTGAGACAACCAGGACTGAGACAGTGGACCTATCTGAGACAACATTGACTGACAAATTGGATATGTGTGAGACAACCGGGACTGAGACTTTGGCCATGTCTGAGACAATAGGGACTTAGAAAGTAAGCATGTCTGATAGAACTGCAACTAAGATCGTGTTCATGTCTGAGACAATGGAGACTGAGACAGGCTACATGTCTGAAAACAACAGGGACGGTGACAGAAGTATTTATATATATTATATATATATATATATATCTATATATATATCATATATATATATATGAAACAACAGTTACTGAGACCTTGGACAAGTCTGAGCTAACAGGGCGTCAGACATTGGACCTTTCTGAGACTGAAAGGACTCAAACACTGGACATATCTGAGACAACTGGGACTGAGACTTTGGACATGTCTGATAGAACAAGGACTGTGACAGTGGACATATCTGAGTCAACACGCACTGACACAGTGGACATGTGTGAAACAACAGGGAATGTGACAGTGGACATGTCTGAGACAACAGGGATTGAGACAGTGGACCTGTCTCTGTCAACAGGGTTGGAGAGAGTTGACCTGTCTGAGAAAAAAGACACTGAGACACTTGACATGTCTTTGCCACTGTACAAGTCCTATCTGTGATGACAGCAATTGAGACAGTGGACACATCTGAGTCAACAGTGACTGAGACAGTAGACACATCAGAGACAACAGGGACAGAGAGTGCACATGTCTGAGACAACAGGGACTTACGCAGTGGATATTTCTGAAACAACAGGGAGTGAGAACTTGGGCATGTGTGAGACAACAGGGAATAAGAAATTGGACATGTCTGAGACAGCAGGGACTCAGGCACTTGACATATCTGAGACAACCGGGACTGAGACTTTGAACATGTCTGGGAGAACATGGACTGAGACAGTGGACATGTATGATATAACTGTGAGTAATAGAATGTTCCTATCTGATACATATTGGACTGAGACAGGCAAAATATCTGAGACAACAGGGACTGAGACAGTGGACACATCTGAGACAGCCAGAAATGAGACAGTGGACATGTCTGAGACAACAGGTACTGAGAAAGTGGACATGTGTGAAACAACAGGGAATGAGAGTGGACATGTCTGAGAAAATAGAGACTGAGACAGTTGACATGTCTTCGCCAGTGTACAAGTCTTAAGTGTGATGACAGCAACTGAGACAGTGGGGACTGAGACATTGGACACATCTGAGACAACAGGGACTGAGAGAGTGCACATGTCTGAGACAACAGGGAGTTACGCAGTGGTTATTTCTGTAACAACAGGGACTGACACAGTTAAGAAATCTGAGGCAACAGGGACTGAGAGGGTGGATATGTATGATACAACATATCTGAGAAAACATTGAATGACAAAGTGGATATGTGTGAGACAACCAGGACTGAGATAGTAGATATATCAGAAAAAACAGGAACTGAGACTCTGGACATGTCTGAGACAACAGGGACTGAGACAGTGGACATACCTGAGACAACAGGGACTGAGACACTGGACATACCTGAGACAACACACATATCAGAAAAAACTGGGTCTGAGATGATCGACATGTCTGAGAAAAAAGGGAATGAGACAATGGAAATGTGTGAAAAAACTGAGACTGGACAGTGGTCATGTCTGAGACTACAGGGTTCTAGACAGTGGACCTGTCTGAGACAATAGAGACTGAGACAGTTGACATTCCTTTGCAAGTGGACAAGTCCTGTCTTAGATGACAGCGAATGAGACAGTGGACACATCTGAGCCTACAGGGACAGAGACAGTAGACTCATCTGAGACAACCAGGACTGAGACAGTGGACATGTCTGAGACAACAGGGACTGACAAAGTGGATATGTGTGAGACAATCGGGACTGAGACTTTGGCCATGTCTGACACAACAGGGACTGAGACAGTAAACATGTCTGATACAACTGCAACAAAGATCGTGTTTGTGTCTGAGACAATGGGGACTGAGACAGGCTACATGTCTGAAACAACAGGGACTGAGACAGTAGATATATATGAAACAACAGTTACTGAGACCTTGGACATGTTTGAGCTAACAGGGCATCAAACATTGTACCTTTCTGAGACTGCAAGGACTCAAACACTGGACATATCTGAGACAACCGGGACTGAAACTTTGGACATGTCTGATAGAACAAGGACTGAGACAGTGGACATATCTGAGACAACATGCACCGAGACAGTGGACATGTGTGAAACAACAGGGAATGAGACAGTGGGCATGTGTGAAACAACAGGGACTGAGATAGTGGACCCGTCTGTGTCAACAGGGTTCGATACAGTGGACCTGTCTGAGAAAATAGCGACTAAGACACTTGACATGTCTTCGCCACTGTACAAGTCCTATCTGTGTTGACAACAATTGAGAAAGTGGACACGTCTGAGTCAACAGTGACTGAGACAGTAGACACATCTGAGACAACAGTGACTGAGAGTGTGCACATGTCTGAGACAACAGGGACTTACACAGTGGATATTTCTGAAACAATAGGGACTCAGACAGTGGACAAGTCTGAGGCAACAGTGACTGAGAGAGTGGACATGTCTGATTCAACTGCAACTAAGAGCGCATTCATGTCTGAGAGAAAGGGGACTGAGACAGGAGACATATATGAGACAACAGGGACTGAGACAGTGGACATATCTGAGACAACCAGGAATGAGACAGTGGTCATATTTGAGACAACAGGGACTGAGACAACTGGGACTGAGACTTTGGACATGTCTGAAACAACAGGGACTGAGAGAGTGGACATGTCTGATTCAACGGCTACAATAAGCATGTTCAAGTCTGAGACAACGGGGACTGAGACAGGCTACATGTCTGAAGGTAGGGAATGATACAGTAGATATATCTGAAACAACAGGGAGTGAGACCTTGGGCATTTCTGAGACAACAGGGAATCGGAAATTGGACCTTTCTGAGACTTCAGGGACTCAGGCACTGGACATATCTGAGACAACCGGGACTGAGACTTTGGAAATATCTGGGAGAACAGGGACTGAGACAGTGGACATGTATGATACAACTGTGAGTAAGAGAATGTTCATGTCTGATATATATTGGACTGAGACAGGCAAAATATCCGAGCCAACAGGGACTGAGACAGTGGAAACATAAGAGACAACCAGGAATGAGACAGTGGACATGTCTGAGACAACAGGCACTGAGAAAGTGGACATGTGTGAAACAACAGGGAATGAGAGTGGACATGTCTGAGAAAATAGATACTGAGACAGTTGACATGTCTTCGCCAGTGTATGTCTTAAGTGCGATGACAGCAACTGAGACAGTGGACACATCTAAGACAACAGGGACTGAGACAGTGGACACATCTGAGACAACAGGGACTGAGATAGTGCACATGTCTGAGACAACAGGGAGTTACACTTTGGATATTTCTGAAACAACAGGGACTGACATAGTTGAGAAATCTGAGGCAACAGGGACTGAGAGAGTGGATATGTATGATACAACTGCGAGTAAGAGAATGTTCATGTCTGATGCATATTGGACTGAGACAGGAAAAATATCTGAGACAACAGGGATTGAGACAGTGGACACATCTGAGACAATCAGGAATGAGATAGTGGACATATGTGAGACAACAGGGACTGAAACATTGGACATGTCTGAAAGACAACATGGACTGACAGAGTGTATATGTCTGAGACAACCGGGACTGAGAGTATGGACATGTCTTAGACAACAGGGACTGAGACAGTGGACATGTCTTATACAACTGCAACTAAGAGTGTGTTCAGGTCTGAGACAACAGGGAGTGATACAGGTTACATGTCTGAAACAACAGGGACTGAGACAATAGATACATCTGAAACAACAGGGACTGAGAACTTGTACATGTCTGTGACAACAGGGATTCAGACATTGAGCCTGTCTGAGACTGCAGGGACTCAGACACTGGACATATCTGAGACAACCGGGAATGAGACAGTGGATATGTCTGATACAACTGAGACTAAGAGCATGTTCATGTCTGGGACAAAGGGGAGAGAGACAGTGCACATATTTGAGAAAACAGGACTGAAACATTGGACATGTCTGAGACAACAGGGACTGACAGAGTGGATATGTCTGACACAACAGGAACTGAGACAGTGGACAAATCTGAGACAACAGGGACCGAGACAGTGGACATGTCTGATACATCTGCGAATAAGTGTGTGTTCATGTCTGAGACAACGGGGAGTGAGACAGTGGACATATCTGCGACAGCAGGGACTGAGACAGTGCACTTGTCTGAGAAAACAGGGACTGACGCAGTGGATATGTCTGAAACAACAGGGACTGAGACAGTGGACAAGTCTGAGACAATGGGGACTGAGACTGTGGACATGTCTGATACAACTGCGACTAAGAGTGTGTTCATTTCTGAGACAACAGGGACTGAGACAGTGGACATGTCTTATACAACTGCAAATAAGAGCATGTTCAGCTCTGAGACAATGGGGAGGGAGAGAGCTTACATGTCTGAAACAACATGGACTGAGACAGTAGATATACCTGAAACAACAGGGACAGAGTCCTTGTACATGTCTGAGACAACAGGGAATCAGACATTGAACCAGTCTGAGACTGCAAGGATTCAGACACTGGACATATCTGAGACAACCATGACTGAGACTTTGGACATGTCTGAGAGAACAGGGACTGAGACAGTGGACATGTCTGAGAAAACAGGCACTGAGACAATGGACATGTGTGAGACAACACACATATATGTGACAACAGGGACTGAGACCAAGAACATGTCTGAGAAAACAGGGACTGAGACAGTGGACATGTGTGAAACAACTGGGATTGAGACAGTGGTCATGTCTGAGAAAACAGGGACTGAGACAGTGGACATGTCTGAGACAACAGGGACTGAGACATTGGACATATCTGAGACAACACACATATCTGAGGCAACAGGGTCTGAGACCATGGACATGTCTGAGACAACTGTGACTGGGACAGTGGACATGTGCGAAACAACAGTGACCGAGACAGTAGTCATGTCTGAGACAACAGGGACTGAGACACTGGACATGTCTGAGACAACAGGGACTGAGACAGCGGACACGTATGAGACAACTGGTTTCGAGACAGTAGACTTCTCTGAGACAAAAGAAGCTGAGACAGTTGACATGTCTGAGACACTGAACATGTTGACTTTCTCACACACACATACACACACACATACACACACACTCTGATGAACTGGGTATATCAGGGGTATCACAAACATTCTAATTTGCACTGACCAGTGTCACTTTTGTGTGCCCGTGGAAAAATGGCCAGATATGATGGGTTAGAGGGCACACCCTTTGTCTTCAGAAGTTTCCAAACACTGGATTCCTGGGTCTTCTGGGGACTTAGGCTCCAGAAGGCTGGAATGAGCAAAGCAACATCCTGCTCAGTTCAGTCTTTCAAGAAAAGTGAGGTGTATCATGTTGCCACTTGACTGTATTTACTGGTAACAAGGACTCTGAGTACTCTTTGGACTGATGTCATAAATGTGAGGTCACTTCCTGGGGCCCTGTGCCCCTAGCCTCTTCAGCACTGAGACAACAGGTACTGAAACAGTGGACATGTCTGAGACAACAGGGACTGACACAGTGGATATGTCTGAGAAAACCAGGACTGAGACTTTGGTCATGTCTGAGACAAGAGGGAATGAGACAGTGGACATGTCTGATATAACTGCGACTAAGAGTGTGTTCAGGTCTGAGACAATGGGACCTGAGACAGGCTTCAGGTCTGAAATAACATGGCTGAGACAGTAGATAGATCTGAAACAACAGGGACTGAGACAGTGGACATAACTGAGAAGACAGGGACTGAGAGATTGGACATGTCTGACAAAACACACATATCTGAGACAACAGGGTCTGAGTCCATGGACATGTCTGAGACAACAGGGACTGAGACAGTGGACATGTCTGAAACAAGAGGGAATGGGACAGAGGAGATATCAGAAACAACAGGAACTGAGACAGTGTACATATCTGAGACAACAGGCTTCGACACAGAGGACATGTCTGAGACAACAGAGACGGAGAATTTGGACACATCTGAGTCAACACAGCTTGATACAATGGAACAGTCTTAGACAGTAGAGACTGAGACAGTTGACATGTCTTCACAGGTGAACAAGTCCTGTCTGAGATGACAGGGAAGAAGACAGTGGACACATCTGAGAAAACAGGGACTGAGACAGTGGACACATCTGAGACAACCAGTAATGAGACAGTGGACATATCTGAGACAACAGGGACTGAGTCAGTGGACATGTCTGATACTACTGTGAATAAGAGTGTGTTCATGTCTGAGACAACGGGGACTGAGACAGGCTACAACACTGAAACAACAGGGACTGAGGCAGTAGATACATCAGAAAAACCAGGGACTGAGACAGTAGACATGTCTGAGACAACAGGGACTGAGACTTTGGACATGTCTGAAACAGCAGGGACAGTGACAGTGGACATGTCTGACACAACACACTAATCTGAGACAACAGGTTCTGAGACCATGGACATGTCTAAGATAACAGCGACCGAGACAGTGGATATGTGTGAAACGACAAGAAATGAGACAGTGGACATATCTGAGACAACAGGGACTGAGACAGTGCACACGTCTGAGAAAACAGGTTTTGAGACAGAGGATATGACTGAGGCAACAGAGTCTGAGACAGTGGGCAGGTCTGAGTCAAAATGCTTCGATATAGTGGACCTGTCTGAGACAATAGAGACTGAGACAGTTGACATGTCTTCGCCAGTGGACAAGTCCTGTCTGAGATATCAGCGAATTAGACAGTGGATACATCTGAGACAACAGAGACTGAGACAATGTACACATCTGAGACAACCAGGACTGAGACTGTGGACATATCTGAGACAACATGGACTGCGACAATGGACATGTCTGAGACAACTGCAACTAAGGGCGTGCTCATGCCTGAGACATCAGGGACTGAGACAGGCGACATTTCTGAAACAACGGGGACTGAGACAGTAGATATGTCTGAAATATCAGGAACTGAGACTGTGGACATGTCTTAATAAAAAGGGACAGAGACAGTGGACATGTCTGAGAAAACAGGGACTGAGACAGTTGACTGGTCTGAGTCAACAGGGATCGAGACAGTGGAACTCTCTGAGAATAGCGACTGAGACAGTTGACATGTCTTCGCCAGTGGACAATCCTTACTGTGATGACAGCGACTGAGACAGTGGACACATCTGAGACAACAGGGACTGACACAGTGGATATGTCTGAAACAACAGTGACAGAGACAGTGGACAAGTCTAAGACAACAGGGACTGAGACAGTGTTCATGTCTGATACAACTGCGGCTAAGAGTGTGTTCATGTCTGAGACAATGGGGACTGAGACAGTGCACATATCTGAGACAACAGGGAATGAGACAGTGGATATGTCTGAGACAACAGGCACTGACACAGTGGATATATCTGAAACAGCAGGGACTGAGACAGTGGACAAATCTGAGACAAACTGGGACTGAGGCAGTGGACATGTCTGACACAACTGCGACTAAGAGCGTGTTCATGTCTGAGACAACGGGGACTGAGACAGTGGACATATCTGAGACAGCAGGGACTGAGCGAGTGGACTTATCTGAGACAACAGGGATGGACACAGTGGATATGTCTGAATCAACAGGGACTGATACAGTGGACAAGTCTGTGACGACAGGGACTGAGAGGGTATTCATGTCTGAGACAATGGGGAATGAGACAGGCGACATTTATGAAACAACAGGGACTGAGACAGTAGATATATCAGAAAAAAACAGGGACTCGGACTGTGTATATGTCTGAGACAACAGGGACTGAGACAGGGGACATGTCTGAGACAACAGGGAATGAGACAGGGGACATGTCTGAGACAACACATATATCAGAGAAAACAGTGTCTGAGATGAGAATCATGTCTGAGACAAAAGGGAATGGGACAGTGGACATGTGTGAAACAACTGCAACTGAGACAGTCATCATGTCTGAGAGTACAGGGTTCTAGACAGTAGACCTGTCTGAGACAATAGAGACTGAAACAGTTGACATGTCTTCACAAGTGGACAAGTCCTGTCTGAGATGACAGCAACTGAGACAGTGGACACATCTGTGCCCACAGGGATTGAGGCTGTAGACACATCTGAGACAACCAGGACTGAGACAGTGTACATGTCTGAGACAACAATGACTGACATAGTGGATATGTGTGAGACAACCGGGACTGAGACTTTGGACATGTCTGAGACAACAGGGACTGAGACAGTGGACATGTCTGTTAAAACTGCAATTAAGATTGTGTTCATGTCTGAGTAAATGGGGACTGAAACAGGCTACATGTCTGAAACAACAGGGACTGAGAAAGTAGATATATATGAAACACAGGGACTGAGTTCTTGGACATGTCTGAGACAAGAGGTCATCAAACATTGGACCTGTCTGAGACTGCAGGTACTCAGACAATGGACATATCTGAGACAACTGGGACTGAGATTTTGGACATGTCTGAGAGAACAGGGACTGAGTCAGTGGACATATCTGAGACAACAGGCATTGGGACAGTGGACATGTGTGAAACAAATGGGAATGAGACAGTGGAAATGTCTGATAAAATAGAGACTGAGACAGTTGACATGCCTTCGAAAATGTACAAGTCTTATCTGTGATGACAGGAATTGAGACAGTGGACACATCTGAGTCAACAGGGACTGAGACATTGCCCACATCTGAGACCACAGGGACTGAGCGAGTGCACATGTCTTAGACAACAGGGACTTACAGAGTGGATATTTCTGAAACAACAGAGAATGAGACAATTGACAAGTGTGAGCCAACCGGTACTGAGAGAGCGGACATATATGATACAACAGCGACTAAGACAATGTTCATGTCTGATACATATTTGACTGAGACTTCGAAATATCTGAGACAACAGGGACTGAGACAGAGGACACATCTGAGACAACCAGGAATGAGACAGTGGACATATCAGAGACAATAGGGACTGAGACAGTGGATATGTCTGAGACAACATGGATTGACACAGTGTATATGTCTGAGACAACTGGGACAGAGACTTTTGACATGTCTTAGACCACAGGGACTGAGAGAGTGGACATGTCTGATGCAACTGCGAGTAAGAGCGTGTTTAGGTCTGAGACAACAGGGAGTGATACAGGTTACATGTATGAAACCACAGGGACTGTGACAGTAGATACATCTGAAACAACAGGGACTGAGAACTTGTACATGTCTGTGACAACAGGGATTCAGACATTGAGCCTGTCTGAGACTGACTGCAGGGACTCAGACACTGGACATTTCTGAGACAACCGGGAATGAGACAGTGGATATGTCTGATACAACTGTGACTAAGAGAATGTTCATGTCTGGGACAAAGGGGAGAGAGAGAGTGCACATATTTGAGAAAACAGGGACTGAGACATTGGACATGTCTGAGACAACGGGGACTGACACAGTGGATATGTCTGACACAACAGGAACTGAGACAGTGGACAAATCTGAGACAACAGGGACTGAGACAGTGGACATGTCTGATACATCTGTGAATAAAAGCACGTTCATGTCTGAGACAATGGGGAGTGAGACAGAGGACATATCTGAGACAACAGGGACTGAGACAGTGGACTTGTCTGAGAAAACAGGGACTGACACAGTGGATATGTCTGAAATGACTGGGACTGAGACAGTGGACAAGTCTGAGACAACAGGGACTGAGACAGTGGACATGTCTGATACCACTGCGACTAAGAGTGTGTTCATGTCTGAGACAACGGTCACTGACACAGGCAACATTTCTGAAACAACAGGGTCTGAGACAGTAGATATATCAGAAACAACAGGGACTGAAACTGTGGGCATGCCTAAGACAACAGTGATTGGTACAGCAGACAAATCTGAGACAACAGGGACTGAGACATTGAACATGTCTGAGACAACACACATATCTGAGAAAACAGGGCCTGAGACCATCGAAATGTCTGAAACAGCAGGGAATGGGACAGTGGACATTTGTGAAACAACTGTGACTGAGACATTTTTCATGTCTGAGAAAACAGGGTTCTGGACAGTGGACCTGTCTGTGCCAATGGAGACTGAGACAGTTGACATGTCTTCGTCAGTGGACAAGTCATGTCTGAGATGACAGTGACTGAGACAGTGGACACATCTGAGACAACAGAGACTGAAACAGTGGACATGTTTGAGATAACTGCGACTAAGAAAGTGTTCATATCTGAGACATCAGGGACTGAGAATTTGGACATGTCTGAGACAACAGGGACTAAGACAGAGGACATGTCTGATACAACAGCAACTAAGGGCGTGTTCAGGTCTGAGAGAACGGGGACTGAGACAGGCTACATGTCTGAAAAAACAGGGACTGAGACATTAATTATATATGAAACAACAGGGACTGCGACAGTGGACATGTCTTAAACAACAGGGACTGAGACAGTGGACATGTCTGAGACAACAGGGAATGAGACAGTGGACATGTCTGAGACAACAGGGACTGAGACATTGGACACATCGGAGAAATCAGGTTTCGAGACAGTAGACATGTCTGAGACAACAGAGACTGAGACAGTTGACATGTCTGAGACAGTGAACATGTTGACACTCACACTCACACACACACACACAGACATACAAACACACACTCTGATGATCTTGGTCTGTCAGGGGGATCACAAACTTTCTACATTGTACTTAGTGTCACTTGTTTGTGCCCGTGGAAAAATGGCCAGATATGATGGGTTAGAGGGCACAGCCTGCATCTCCAGAAGTTTCCAAACAATGGATTCATTGGTCTTCTGGGGACTGAGCCTCCAAAAGGCTGGAATCAGCAAAGCAACATCCTGATCAGTCCAGTGTTTCAAGACAAGTGAGGTGTTTGAGGTGGCCACTTGCCTGTATTTACTGGTAACTAGGTTACTGAGTTCTCTTTGGACTGATGTCAAAAATGTGAGGTTACTTCCTGGGGTCCTTTGACCCTAGCCTCTTCAGCATTGAGACAACAGGTACTGAGACAGTGGACATGTCTGAGACAACAGGGCCTGACACAGTGGAAATGTCTCAGAAAACCGGGACTGAGACTTTGGACATGTCTGAGACAAGAGGGAATGAGACAGTGGGCATGTCTGAGACAACAGGGACAGACAGTGGACATGTCTGAGAAAACAGAGACTTAGAGAGTGGACACATTCAAGACAGTGGGGACTCAAACAGGTGACATGTCTGAAAAAACAGGCACTGAGACAGTAGATATAAATGAAACAACAGGGACTGAGACAGAGGACATGTCTCAGGCAACAGGTACTGAGACGTTGGACTTGTCTGAGACAACAGGGAGTCCGACCTTGGACCTGTTTGAGAATGCAGGTACTCAGACACTGGACATATCTGTGACAACCGAGACTGAGACTTTGGACATGTATGATCGAACAGGGACTGAGACAGTGGACATGTCTGAGACACCAGGCACTGAGACAGTGGACATTTGTGAAACAACTGGGAATGAGACAGTGGACAGGTGTGAAACAAGTGTGACTGAGAAAGTGGTCATGCCTGAGAAAACAGGGTTTTAGACAGTTTACCTGAGACAATAGAGACTTAGACAGTTGACATATCTTCGTCAATGGACAAGTCTTGTCTGAGATGACATCGACTGAGAAAGTGGACACATATGAGACAACATGGACTGAAACAGTGGACATGTGTGAAACAACTGCAAATAAGACAGTGGTCATGTCTGAGACAACAGGGACAGAGACAGTGGACACGTCTGAGACAACAGTTACAGAGACAGCATATACATCTGAGTCAACCATGACTAGGACAGTGGATATATCTGAGACAACAGGGACTGAGACAGTGGACTGTCTGATACAAATGTGACTAACAGCTTGTTCAGGTCTGAGACAATGGAGACTGAAACAGGGTACTTGTCTGAAACAACAGGGACTGAGACAGTAGATATATATGAAATAACAGGGACTGAGATCTTGGACATGTCGGAGACAACAGGGAATAAGACATTGGACCTGTCTGAGACTGCAGGGACTCAGACACTGGACATATCTGAGACAAACAGGACTGAGACTTTGTATATGTCTGAGAGAACAGGGACTGAGACAGTGGGCATGTCTGAGAGAACAGGTACTGAGACAGTGGGAATGTCTGAGACAACAGGCACTGAGACAGTGGACATGTGTGAAACAACAGGTAATGAGACAGTGGACATATCTGAGACAACAGGGACTGAGGCAGTGGACACATATGAGACAACACGTTTCGAGACAGGAGACATGTCTGAGTCAGCAGAGACAGACAAACAGTTGACATGTCTGATACAGTGGACATGTTGACTTTCACACACACACACACACACACACACACACGCACACTGATGAACTGGGTATATCAGGGGGATCACAAACAATCTACTTTGTACTGACCAGTGTCACTTGTGTGTCCCCGTGGGAAAATGGCCAGATATGATGGGCTAGAGGGCACACCCTGCGTCAATAAGGTGAGGTCACTTCCTGAGGTCCTGTGACCCTATCCTCTTCCTAACTGAGACAACAGGGACTGAGATAGTTGAAATGTTTGAGACAACAGGGACTGACACAGTGGATACATCTGAGACTATGGGGAATGAGACTTTGGACATGTCTGAGACAAGAAGGAATGAGACAGTGGATAAGTCTGAAACAACTGCGACTAAGAGCGTGTTCATGTCTTAGACAACGGGGATTGAGACAGGCTACAAGTCTGAAACAACAGGACTGACACAGTGGACATGTCTGAGACAACAGGGACTGAGACACTGGACATGTCTGAGACAACAGGGACTGAGACAGTGGACATGTCTGAGACAACACAAATATCTGAGAAAACAGGGTCTGAGACCATCAACATATCCAAGACAACAGTGGACATGTGTGATACAACAGTGACTGAGACAGTGGACACATCTGAGCCTGCAGGGACTGAGACAGTAGACACATCTGAGACAACCAGGACTGAGAATGTGGAAATATCTGAGACAACAGGGACTGACAAAATCGATATGTGTGAGAAAACTGGGACTGAGAATTTGGACATGTCTGAGAAAACAGGGACTGAGACAGTGGACATGTCTGATACAACTGCAAATACGATCGTGTTCATGTCTGAGACAATGGAGACTGAGACAGGCTACATGTCTGTAACAACAGGGAATGAGACAGTAGATATATATGAAATGACAGGGACTGGGATCTTGGAAATGTCTGAGACAACAGGGCATAAGACATTGGACCTGTCTGAAACAACAGACACTGAGAGAGTAGATATAAATGAAACAACAGGGACTCAGACAGAGGACATGTCTTAGACAACAGGTACTGAGATCTTGGACATGTCTGAGACAACAGGGATTCATACCTTGGACGTGTCTGTGACTGCAGTTACTTAGACACTGGACATATCTGAGACAACCGGGACTGAGACTTTGGACATATCTGATCAATCAGGGACTGAGACAGTGGAAATGTCTGAGACAACAGGCACTGAGAAAGTGGATATGTGTGAAACAACAGGGAATGAGACAGGGGACATGTGTGAAACTAGTGCAACTGAAACAGTGGTCATGTCTGAGACAACACGGTTCTATACAGTTGACCTGTCTGAGACAATAGAGACTTAGACAGTTGACATATCTTCGCCAATGGACAAGTCTTGTCTGAGATGACAGTGTTTGAGATAGTGGACACATATGAGACAACAGGGACTGAGACAGTGTATATGTGTGAAACAACTGCAACCGAGACAGTGGTCATGTCTCAGACAACAGGGACTGAGAGAGTGGACATGTCTGATACAACTTCGCCTAAGAGTGTGTTCATGTCTGAGACAATGGGGACTGAGACAGGTGACATTTCTGAATCAACAGGGACTGTGACAGTAGATATATCAGAAACAAGAGGGACTGAGACTGTGGACTTGTCTGAGACAGGGAATGTTACAGTGGACAGGTCTGAGACAACAGGGACTGAGACAGTGGACATGGCTGAGACAACAGGGACTGATACTGTGGATATGTATGAGACAACAGGGCTGAGACAGTGGACATGGCTGAGAGAACACACGTATCTGAGAAAACAGGGTCTGAGGCCATCAACATGTCTGAGACAACAGGGACTGAGACAGTGGACATGTGTGATTCACCTTGACTGAGACATTGGTCATGTCTGAGAAAACAGGGACTGAGACAGTGGACACGTCTCAGACAACAGGGACTGAGACAGTGGACATGTCTGAGAAAACAGGGACTTAGAACGTGGACACACTTAAGAAAATGGATACTCAAACAGGTGACATGTCTGAAACAACCAGCACTGAGACAGATATAAAAGAAACAACAGGGACTGAGACAGAGTACATCTCTCAGACAACAGGCACTGAGACCTTGGACATGTCTGAGACAACAGGGAATCAGACCTTTGACCTGTCTGAGACTGCAGGTACTCAGACACTGGACATATCTAAAACAACCGGGACTGAGACTTTGGACATGTCTGATCGAACAGGCACTTAGATAGTGGAAATGTCTGAGACAACAGGCACTGAGACAGTGGATATGTGTGAAACAACAGGAAATGAGATAGGGGACATGTGTGAAACAATGGTCATGTCTGAGACAACACGATTCTAGACAGTGGACCTGTCTGAGTCAATAGAGACTTAGACAGTTGACATATCTTCGCCAATGGACAAGTCCTGTCTAAGATGACAGTAACTGTGTCAGTGGACACATATAAGAGACAACAGGGACTGAGACAGTGGACCTGTCTGAGACAATAGAGAAAGACAGTTGACATATGGAGCAGGGGGATGGTACAATGGAGCAGTTTGAGGGCAAAATAGAGCACTATGAGGGCACAATTGAGCACTGTGTTGGCACAACTGAGCTGTGTGGGCAAAATGGCACAGTGTGATGTCACTATGGAGCAGCGTGAGGACACAATGGAGCAGTGTGAAGGCACAATGGAGCAGTGAGCTGACAAAGGAGCAGTGTGATGGCACAATGGATCAGCGTGAGGGCAAAATGGATCAGCATGAGGGCACAATGGAGCAGTGTGATGATGCAATGGAGAAGTGTGTTAGCAAAATGGAGCAGTGTGATGCCACAATGGAGCATTGTGTTGGCACAATGGAGCTGTTTGAGGGCAAAATAGAGCACCGTGAGGGCACAATTTAGCACTGTGTTGGCACAACAGAGCTGTGTGTGGGCAAAACGGCACAGTGTGATGGCACAATGGAGCAACGAGAGGGCATAATGAAGCAGTGTGAGGACACAATGAAGCAGTGAGATGACACAAAGGAGCAGTGAGATGGCACAATGGATCAGCATGAGGGCAAAATGGATCAGTGAGAAGGCACAATGGAACAGTGTGATGATGCGATGGAGCAGTGTGATGGCAAAACGGAGCAGTGTGATGGCAGAATGGAACATTGTGATGGCCAATGGAGCAGTGTGAGGACAAAATTGAGCAGCGTGAGGGCACACTGGAGGAGTACGGGGGCACAATGGAGCAGTGAGATGACACATTGGGCAGGATTATGACAAAATAGAGCACTGTAAGGGCACAATAGAGCACGGTGAGGGCACAAGGGAGCAGTGTGAAGACACAATATAGCACTGTGACGGCAAAATGGAGCAGTGTAATGGCAAAATGGAGCAGTGTGATGACACAGTGGAGCAATGTGAGGGCAAAATAGAGGACTGTGAAGGCAAAGTGGTTCATTGTGAGGGCACAATGGAGTAGTGTAATGGCAAAATACATCAGTGTGATTGGACAATTGAGCTGTGTGATGACACAATGGAACAGTGTGAGGGCACAATGGAGCTGTGATGGCACAATTGAGCAGTGTGGTGATAAAATATAGCAGTGTGATGACACAATGGAACAGTGTGAGGGCACAATGGACCAGTGAGAAGGCACAATGGAGCAATGTGATGACACAATGGAACATCGTGATGACAAAATGGAGCAGTGAGATGGCAAAATATAGCAGTGTGGGCTGGAGAGATAGCCTAGCGGTTAAGAGCACTGACGCTCTTGCAGAGGACCCGGGTTCGATCCCCAGCAACCACATGGCGGCTGAGAACCGTCTGTAACTCCAATTCCAGGAGAACTCCAGTTCCAGGGGAATCCGAGACCCTCTTCTGACCTCCGCGGCATTGCACGACACGGGTGCACAGACCTGCATGCAGACAGTACATTCATACACATACAAAAATAAATAATAATAAAAAAAAATTTAAAAAAAATATAGCAGTGTGATGACCTAATGGAACAGTGAGATGGCACAATGGTGCAGTGTGCAGGCACAATGGAGCAGGCTGATGACACAATGAAGCAGTGTGCACACACAATGGAGCAGTATGATGACACAAAGGAGCAGTGTTTTGACACAATGGAACAGTGTGAGGGCACAATGGACCAGTGTGAGGGCACAACGGAGCAGTGTGAGTACACAATGGAGCAGTGGGTAGACACAATGGAGCAGTGTGATGACACAATGGAGCAGTGTGCACGCACAATGGAGCAGTATGATGACACAATGGAGCAGTTTTTGACATAATGGAACAGTGTGAGGGCCCAATGGAGCAGTGTGAGGGCTCAACGGAGCAGTGTGAGTACACAGTGGAGCAGTGGGATGACACAATAGAGCAGTGGGATGACAAAATGGAGCAGTTGGATGAAGCAATAGAGCAGTGTGTTGGCACAATGGTGCAGTGTGAATGCACAATTGAGAAGAGTGATGACACAATGGAGCAGAGTGAGGGCAAAATGGAGCAGTGTGGTAACACAATGGAGCAGTGTGATGACACAATGGAACAGTGTGAGGGCACAATGGAGCAGTGAGAGGGCACAATGGAGCAGTGTGAGGGCACAATTGTGCAGTGTGATGGCACAATGAAGTAGCATTTGGGCACAATGGAGCTATGTGATGGCAAAATGGAGCAGAGTGATGACACAATTGAGCAGAGTGGTGATGCAATGGAGCAGTGTGATCGCAGAATGGAGCCATGTGATGACACAATGGAGCCGTGTTATGGCACAATGGAGCAGTGTGATGGCACAATGGAGCAGTGTGATGACACAACTGAACAGTGTGAGGGCTCAATGGAGCAGTGTGGTGATGAAATGGAGCAGTGTGATGGCACAATGGAGCAGTGTGATGACACAATGGAGCAGGGTGATGGCACAATGGAGCAGTGCGATGACACAATGGAGCAGTGTGAGGGAACAATGGAGAAGTGTGATGAAACAAAGGAGTAGTGTGATGACACAAAGTAGCAGTGTGAGTGCATAATGGAGCCATGCTATGGCACAATGGAGCAGTGTGAGGATGCAATGGAGCAGAGTGTTGACACAATGGAACAGTGCGATGGCACAACAGAGCAGTAAGAGGGAAAAATAGAGCAGTGTGAGAGCACAGTGGAGCACTGTGAAGGCACAATGGAGCAGTGTGAGGGCACAAAGGAGCAGTGAGATGACACAATGGAGCCGTGTGATGACACAATTGAGCAGTGTAATGTCACAATTGAGCACTGTACATGTACAAATGCAGGGGTGAGGGCACAATGGAGCACTGTGATGGCACAATGGAGCAGTGTGATAGCACAATGGAGAAGAGTGATGGCACAGTGGAGAAATGTGTGGGCACAATTGCGCAGTGTGATGACACAAAGGAGCAGTGGTATGACGCAATAGAGCAGTGTGATGGCACAATGGAGCAGTGTGAATGCACAATGGAGATGATTGATGACACAATAGAGCAGTGTGAGGGCAAAATGGAGCGGTGTGAGGGAAAATGGAACAGTGTGATGATGCAATGGAGCAGTGTGTTGGCACAAATGAACAGTGTGATGGCACAGTGGAGCAGTGTGAGGGCACAATGGAGCAGTGTAAGGGCACAATAGAGCACTGTGAGGGCACAATTGAGCAATGTGATGGCACAATGGAGCAGTGTGATGGCAGAATGGAGCAGTGTGCTGGCAGAATGGAGGAGTGTGAGGGAACAACAGAGCACTGTGCGTTTACAAATGCAGGTGTGAGGGCACAAGGGAGCACTGTGTGGGCACAATGGAGCAGGGTGATGGCACAATGGAGCAGAGTGATGGCCCAATGGAGTGGTGTGTGGGCACAATGGAGCAGTGTGATGACACAATGGAGCCATGTGAAGGAAAATGGAGAAGTTGTGAAAGACAGGAGTAGTGTGATGACATAAAGTAGAAGTGTGAGTGCATAATGGAGACATGTTATGGCACAATGGAACAGTGTGAGGGCACAATGGACCAGTGAGAGGGTGCAATGGATCAGTGTTTTAACACAATGCAACAGTGTGAGTGCACAATGGACCAGTGTGAGGGCACAACGGAGCAGTGTGAGTACACAATGGAGCAGTGGGATGACACAGTAGAGCAGTGTGATGGCACAATGGAGCAGTGTGAATGCACAATGGAGCAGTGTGATGACACAATGGAGCAGTGGGATGAGAAATTGGAGCAGTGGGATGAAACAATAGAGCAGTGTGTTGGCACAATGGTGCAGTGTGAATGCACAATGGAGCAGTGTGAGGGCACAATATAGGACTGTGAGGGGAAAATGGTTCATTGTGAGGGCACAAAGTAGCAGTGTAATGGCACAATGGATCAGTGTGATTGGACAATTGAGTGGTGTGATGACACAATGGAGCAGTGTGAGGGCATAATGGAGCTGTGAGGGCACAATTGAGCAGTGTAGTGATAAAATATAGCAGTGTGATGACACAATGGAACAGGCTGAGTGCACAATGGAGCAGTGAGAGGGCACAATGGAGCAGTGTGATGACACAATGGAACATCGTGATGACAAAATGGAGCAGTGAGATGGCACAATGGAGCAGTGAGTTGGCACAATGCAGCAGTGTGCGGGCACAATGGAGCAATGTGATGACACAACAGAGCAGTGTGCACACACAATGGAGCAGTATGATGACGCAATGGAGCAGTGTTTTGACACAATGGAACAGTGTGAGGGCCAAATGGAGCAGTGTGAGGGCTCAACGGAGCAGTGTGAGTACACAATGGAGCAGTGGGATGACACAATAGAGCAGTGTAATGGCACAATGGAGCAGTGTGAATGCACAATGGAGCAGGGTGCTGACAAAATGGAGCAGTGTGATGACACAATGGAGCAGTTGGATGAAGCAATAGAGCAGTGTGCTGGCACAATTGTGCAGTGTGAATGCACAATTGAGAAGAGTGATGACACAATGGAGCAGAGTGAGGGCACAATGGAGCAGTGTGGTAACACAATGGAGCAGTGTGATGACACAATGGAACAGTGTGAGGGCAAAATGGAACAGTAAGAGGGCACAATGGAGCAGTGTGAGAGCACAACTGTGCAGTGTGATGGCACAATGGAGCAGCATTTGGGCACAATGAAGCTGTATGATGGCAAAATGGAGCAGAGGGATGACACAATTGAGCAGAGTGGTGATGCAACGGAGCAGTGTGATGGCAGAATGGAGCTGCGTGATGACAAAATGGAGCAATGTTATGGCACAGTGGAGCAGTTTGATGGCACAATGGAGCAGTGTGATGACACAATTGAACAGTGCTAGGGCTGAATGGAGCAGAGTGGTGATGCAATGGAGCAATGTTATGGTACAATGGAGCAGTGTGAATGCACAATTAAGAGTGATGACACAATGGAGCAGAGTGAGGGCACAATGGAGGAGTGTGATGATGCAATGGACCAGTGTGAGGGCACAATGGAGCAGTGAGAGAGCACAAGGAAGCAATGTGGGGGCACAATTGTGCAGTGTGGTGGCACAATGGAGCAGCATTTAGGCACAATGGAGCTGTGTGATGGCAAAATGGAGCAGAGTGATGACACAGTTGCGCAGAGTGGTGATGCAATGGAGCAGTGTGATTGCAGAATGGAGTAGCGTGATGACACAATGGAGCCATGTTATGGCACAATGGAGCAGTGTGATGGCACGATGGAGCATTGTGATGACACAATTGAACAGTGCGAGGGCTCAATGGAGCAGTGTGGTGATGAAATGGAGCAGTGTGATGGCACAATGGAGCAGTGTGATGACACAATGGAGCAGGGTGATGGCACAATGGAGCAGTGCGATGACACAATGGAGCAGTGTGAGGGAACAATGGAGAAGTGTGATGAAACAAAGGATTAGTGTGATGACACAAAGTAGCAGTGTGAGTGCATAATGGAGCCATGTTATGGCACAATGGAGCAGTGTGAGGGTGCAATGCAGCAGAGTGATGACACAATGGAACAGTGCGATGGCACAACAGAGGAGTGGGAGGGATGAATAGAGCAGTGTGAGAGCACAGTGGAGCACTGTGAGGACACAAAGGAGCAGTGAGATGACACAATGGAGCCGTGTGATGACACAATTGAGCAGTGTAATGTCACAATTGAGCACTGTGCATGTACAAATGCAGGGGTGAGGGCACAATGGAGCACTGTGATGGCACAATGGAGCAGTGTGATAGCACAATGGAGAAGAGTGATGGCACAGTGGAGAAACGTGTGGGCACAATTGAGCAGTGTGATGACACAAAGGAGCAGTGGTATGATGCAATATAGCAGTGTGATGGCACAATGGAGCAGTGTGAATGCACAATAGAGATGAGTGATGACACAATGGAGCAGTGTGAGGGCGAAATGGAGTGGTGTGAGGGAAAATGGAACAGTGTGATGACGCAATGGAGCAGTGTGTTGGCACAAATGAATAGTGTGATGGCACAGTGGAGCAGTGTGAGGGCACAATGGAGCAGTGTAAGGGCACAATAGAGCACTGTGAGGGCACAATTGAGCAATGTGATGGCACAATGGATCAGTGTGATGGCAGAATGGAGCAGTGTGCTGGCAGAATGGAGGAGTGTGAGGGAACAACAGAGCACTGTGCGTTTACAAATGCAGGTGTGAGGGCACAAGGGAGCACTGTGTGGGCACAATGGAGCAGGGTGATGGCACAATGGGGCAGAGTGATGACACAATGGAGCAGTGTGATGACAAAATGGAGCAGTGTGATGTCACAATTGAGTATTGTGCATGTAAAAATGCAGGTGTGAGGGCACAATGGAGAAAAGTGATGACAAAATGGAGCAGATTGATGACACAGTGGAGCAGTGTGAGGGCAAAATGGAGCAGTGTGAGGGAAAATGGAGCAGTGTGATGACACAATGGAGCAGGGTGATGGCACAAATGAACAGTGTGATGGCACAATGGAGCAGTGTAATGGCACAATGGATCAGTGTGATGTCACAATAGAGCATTGTGTTGGCACAATGGAGCAATGTGAGGGCACAACAGAGCAATGTGATGGCACTATGGAGCAGTGTGATGGCAGAATGGAGCAGTGTGCTGGCACAATTGAGGAGTTTAACAGCAAAATGGAACCGTGTGATGGCACAATGGAGCATTGTGTTGGCAAAATGGAGCAGTTTGAGGCAAAATAGAGCACTGTTTTGGCACAATTGAGCACTGTTTTGGCACAATTGAGCACTGTTTTGGCACAACTGAGCAGTGTGTGGGCACAATGGCACAGTGTGATAGCACAATGGAGCAGGGCGAGGACACAATGGAGCATTGTGAGGGGACATTGGAGCAGTGAGCTGACACAAAGTAGCAGTGTGATGGCACAAGGATCAGCATGAGGGCAAAAGGGATCAGCGTGAGGGGACAATGGTGCAGTGTGATGACACAATTGAACAGTGTGAGGCCTCAATGGAGCAATGTGGTGATGCAATGGAGCAGTTTGATGGCACAATGGAGCAGTGAGATGACACAATGGAGCAGTGTGATGGCACAATGGAGCAGTGCGATGACACAATGGAGCAGTGTGAGGGAACAATGGAGAAGAGTGGTGAAACAAAGGAGTAGTGTGATGACACAAAGTAGCAGTGTGAGTGCATAACGGAGCCATGTTATGGCACAATGGAACAGTGTGAGGGAACAATGGAGCAGTGAGAGGGCACAAAGGAGCAGTGTTTTGACACAATGGAACAGTGTGAGGGCAAAATGGACCAGTGTGAGGGCACAAGGGAGCAGTGTGAGTACACAATGGAGCAGTGGGATGACACAATAGAGTAGTGTGATTGCACAATGGAGCAGTGTGAATGCGCAATGGAGCAGTGGGATGAGACAATGGAGCAGTGGGATGAAGCAATAGAGCAGTGTGTTGGCACAATGGTGCAGTGTGAATGCACAATGGAGCAGTGTGAGGCCACAATAGAGGACTGTGAGGGCAAAATGGTTCATTGTGAGGGCACAAAGGAGCAATGTAATGGCACAATGGATCAGTGTGATTGGACAATTGAGCTGTGTGATGACACAATTGAGCAGTGTGAGGGCATAATGGAGCTGTGATGGCACAATTGAGCAGTGTGGTGATAAAATATAGTAGTTTGATGACACAATGGAACAGGGTGAGGGCACAATGGAGCAGTGAAAGGGCACAATGGAGCAATGTGATGACACAATGGAACATCGTGATGACAAAATGGAGCAGTGAGATGGCACAATGGAGCAGTGAGATGGCACAATGGAGCAGTGTGCGGGCACAATGGAGCAATGTGATGACACAATGGAGTAGTGTGCACGCAAAATGGAGCAGTATGTTGACACAATGGAGCAGTGTGAGGGCCCAATGGAGCAGTGTGAGGGCTCAACAGAGCAGTGTGAATACACAATGGAGCAGTGGGATGACACAATGGAGCAGTGGGATGAAGGAATAGAGCAGTGTGTTGGCACAATGGTGCAGTGTGAATGCACAATTGAGAAGAGTGATGACACAATGGAGCAGAGTGAGGGCACAATGGAGCAGTGTGGTAACACAATGGAGCAGAGTGATGACGCAATGGAAGAGTGTGAGGGCACAAAGGAGCAGTGAGAGGGCACAATGGAGCAGTGTGAGGGCACAATTGTGCAGTGTGATGGCACAATGGATCAGAATTTGGGCACAATGGAGCTGTGTGATGGCAAAATGGAGCAGAGTGATGACACTGTTGAGCAGAGTGGTGATATAATGGAGCAGTGTGATGGCAGAATGGAGCCACGTGATGACACAATGGAGCCGTGTTACGGCACAATGGAGCAGTGTGATGGCACAATGGAGCAGTGTGAAGACACAATTGAACAGTGCGAGGGCTCAATGGAGCAGTGTGGTGATGCAATGGAGCAGTGTGATGGCACAATGGAGCAGTGTGATGACACAATGGAACAGTGCGATGACACAACGGAGCAGTGTGAGGGAACAATGGAGAAGTGTGATGAAACAAAGGAGTAGTGTGATGACACAAAGTAGCAGTGTGAGTGCATAATGGAGCCATATTATGGCACAATGGAGCAGTGTGAGGGTGTAATGGAGCAGAGTGATGACACAATGGAACAGTGCGATGGCACAACAGAGCAGTGAGAGGGAACAATAGAGCAGTGTGAGAGCACAGTGGAGCACTGTGAGGGCACAATGGAGCAGTGTGAGGGCACAAAGGAGCAGTGAGATGACACAATGGAGCCGTGTGATGACATAATTGAGCAGTGTAATGTCACAATTGAGCACTGTGCATGTACAAATGCAGGTGTGAGGGCACAATGGAGCAGTGTGATGGCACAATAGAGCATTGTATTGGCACAATGGAGCAATGTGAGGGCACAACAGAGCAATGTGATGGCACTATGGAGCAGTGTGATGGCAGAATGGAGCAGTGTGCTGGCACAATTGAGGAGTTTAACAGCACAATGCAGCAGTGTGATGGCACAATGGAGCATTGTGTTGGCAAAATGGAGCAGTTTGATGCAAAATAGAGCACTGTGAGGGCACAATTGAGCACTGTTTTGGCACAACTGAGCAGTGTGTGAGCACAGTGGCACAGTGTGATACCACAATGGAGCAGCGTGAGGAAACAATGGAGCAGGGTGAGGGCACAATGGAGCAGTGAGCTGACACAAAGTAGCAGTTTGGGGGCACAATGGAGCAGTGTGATGATGCAATGGAGAAGTGTGTTAGCACAATGGAACAATGTGATGACACAACGGAGCAGTGTGGGGGCACAATGGAGCAGTGTGATGGCAAAATGAAGCAGTGTGATGGCAGAATGGAGCAGTGTACTGGCACAATTCAGGAGTTTGATGGCACAATGGAGCAGTGTGTTGACACAATCAGCAGTGTGATGGCACAAGGTAGCATTGTGTTGGCACAATGGAGCAGTTTGTTGGCATAATAGAGCACTGTGAGGGCACAATTTAGCACTGTGTTGGCAGAATTGAGCTGTGTGTGGGCAAAATGGCACAGTGTGATGGCACAATGGAGCAAGGAGAGGGCACAATTGAGCAGTGTGAGGACACAATGGAGCATTGAGATGACACAAAGGAGCAGTGAGATGACACAGTGGATCGTGAGGGCAAAATGGATCAGTTTGAGGGCATAATGGAGCAGTGTGATGACACAATGAAGCAGCGTGTTGGCACAATGGAGCAGTGTTATGGCAAAATGGAGCAGTGTGATGGCAGAATGTAGCATTGTGATGGTCAATGGAGCAGTGTGATGGCAGAATTTAGCATTGTGATGGTCAATGGAGCAGTATGAGGACAAAATTGAGCAGCATGAGGGCACAGTGGAGGAATATGAGGGCACAATGGAGCAGTGAGATGACATAATTGAGCAGGGGTATGACAAAATGGAACACTGTAAGGGAAAAATAGAGCATGGTGAGGGGACGAGGGAGCAGTGTGAAGGCAAAATAGAGCACTGTGATGGGAAAATGGAGCAGTGTAATGGCAAAATGGAGCAGTGTGGTGACACAATGGAGCAGTGTGAGCGCACAATAGAGGACTGTGAGGGCAAAATGGTTCAGTGTGAGGGCACAATAGAGCACTGTAATTGCACAATGGAGCAGTGTGATTGCACAATTGAGCTGTGTGATGATACAATGGAGCAGTGTGAGGGCACAATGGAGCTGTGATGGCACAATTCAGCAGTGTGAGTGCACAATGCAGCAGTGTGTTGATACAATACAGCAGTGTGATGACACAATGGAACAGTGTGAGGGCACAATGGAGCAGTGGGAGGGCACAATGGAGCAGTGTGATGACACAAAGGAACATTGTGATGACAAAATGGAGCAGTGAGATGGCACAATGTAGCAGTGTGAGGGCACAGTGGAGCAGTGTGATGACAAAATTGAGCAGGGTTATGACAAAATGGAGCACTGTGAGGGCACAATATAGCACGTTAAGGCCACAAAGGAACAAAGTGAGGGTACAATGGAACACTGTGAGTGCAAAATGGAGCAGTGTGATGGCACAGTGGAGCAGTGTGATGGCAAAATGGAGCTGTGTGATGACACAATGGAGCAGTGTGAGGGCACAATGGATAAGATTGTGGGCAAAATGGAGCAGTGTGAGGGCAGAGTGGAGCAGTGTGAAGACACAGTGGAGCAGAGTGATGACACAATGGATCTCTGTGATGTCACAGTGGAGCAATCTGAGGTCAAAAAGGAACAAAGTGAGGGTACAATGGAACACTGTGAGTGCAAAATGGAGAAGTGTTATGGCACAGTGGAGCAGTGTGATGGCACAATGGAACTGTGTGATGACACAATGGAGCAGAGTGAGGACAAAATGGAGCAGAGTATGGGCAAAATTGAGGATTGTGACAGCACAATGGAGCAGTGTGATGACACAATGGAGCAGAGTGAGGGCACCATGGAGCAGTGTGATGCACAATGGAGCAGTGTGAGGACAAAAATGGAGCAGTGTGATGGCACAATGGATGAGTATGAAGGCACAATGGAGCAATATGTTGACACAATGGCGCAGAGTGTGGACAAAATGGAGCAGGGTGAGGACACAATACAGCAGCGTGATGACACAATGGAGCAGTGTGATGGCACAATGGAGCAGTGAAATGGCACAATGGAGCTGTGTGATGACAACGTAGCAGTGAGAAGGCACAATGGAGCTGTGTGATGGCACAATGGAGCAGTGAGAGGGTACAATTGAACAATGTGATGGCACAATGGAGAAGAGTGAGGGCACAATAGAGCATTATGAGGGCAGAATGGAGCAGTGTGATGACAAAATGGAGCAGGGTGATGATGTAGTGGAGCACTGTGATGGCAAAATGGTTCAGTGTGATGACCCAATGGAGCCATGTGTTGGCACAATGGAGCAGTGTGATGGCACATTGGACCAGTGTGTGGACAAAATGAGGCTGTGATGGCACAATGGAGCAGTTTGAGGGCACAATGGAGCAGTGAGGTGACACAATGGATTACTGTAATTACACGATGGAGCAGAGTGAGGGCACAATGGAGCAGTGTGAGGGAACAATGGAGCAGTGTGTGGGCAGAATGGAGCAGTGTGATGACACAATGGAGCAGTGTGATGAGGGAATGGAGCACTGTAATGGCACAATGGAGCAGTGTGATAACACAATGGAGCAGTGTGATGTCACAATGGAGCAGTGTGAGGGCACAATGGAGAAGTGTGAAGACACTATGGAGCAGTGTGATGACAAAATGGAGCAGTGTGATGTCACAATGGAGCAGTGTGATGACACAATGGAACAGTGTGAGGTCACATGGAGCAGTTTGAGGGCACAACGGAGCACTGTGTGATCACAATGGCACAGTGTGAGGACATGATAGAGCAGTGTGAGGGCACAATGGAGCAGTGTGAGGGCACATTGGAGCAGTGTAAGGGCGCAATGGAGCAGTATGATGACACAATGGAGCACTGTGAGGGAAGAAAGGAGCAAAGCGAGGGTACAATTGAGCACTGTGAGGGCACAATGGAGCAGTGTGATGACACAATGGAGCATCATTATGAAACAATGCAGCAGTGTGATTGCACAATGGATCAGAGTGTGGGCACATTCGAGGAATGTGTCAGCACAATGAGCAGTGTGAGGGAATAATGCACCAGGGTGAGGACATGATGGAGAGTGTGAAGGCACAGTTGAGCAGTGTGAGGGCACAATGTAGCAGTGTGATGACACAATATAGCAGTGTGATGGCACAATAGAGCTGTGTAATGACACAATTGAGCAGTGAGTGGGCACAATGCAGCAGTGTGATGGCACAATGGAGCTGTATCATGACACAATGGAGCAGTTTGAGGGCACAATGAAGCAATGTGACGGCACAACGGAGCAGTATGATGACAAATTGGAGCAGTGTGATGTCACAATGGAGCACTGTGATTGCACAAAAGAGCAAAGTGAGGGCACAATGGAGCAGTGTGTGGGCAAAATGGAGCTGTGTGAAGGGAAAATGGAGCAGTGTGAGCGCACAATAGAGAAGTGTGAGGGCAGAATGGAGCAGTGTGATGACAAAATGGAGCAGTGTGATGATGGAATGGTTCACTGTAATGGCACAATGGAGCAGGGTGATGACACAATGGAGCAGTGTGATGTCTAAATAGAGCAGTGTGAGGGCATAATGGAGCTGTGTGATTACAATATGGACCTCTGTTATTGCACAAATGAGCAAAGTGAGGGCCCAACGGAGCAAAGTTTGGGCACAATAGCACAGTGTCAGAACAAAATAGAGCAGTGTCAGGGCACAATGGAGCAGTGTGATGACACATTGGAGCACTGTGAGGGAAGAAAGGGGAAAAGTGATGGTACAATTGAGCACTGTGTGGACACAGTGGAGCAGTGTGATGAGACAATGGAGCAGTGAGATGGCAAAATGCAGCACAGTGAGGGCAAAGAGGAACAAAGTGAGGGCAAAATGGAGCAGTGTGAGGGCACAAAGGAGCAGTGTGATGGCACAGTGGAGCAGCATGAGGGCACAATAGTGCATTGTGAGGAAAGAATGGAGGAGAGTGATGACAAAATGGAGCAGGGTGATGATGCAATGGAGCAGTGTGATGGCACAATGGAGAAGTGTGATGACACATTGGAATAGTGTGATGCACAATGGAGCTGTGTAATGACACAATGGAGCAGGGCGAGGGCACAGCAGAGCTGTGTGATGGCAAAATGGAGCAATGTGAGGGCACAACAGAGCAGCGTGATGGCACAATGAAGCAGTGTGAATGCACAATGGAACAGTGTATTGACACAATGGAGCATTGTGATGACACAATGGAGCAGTGTGATGTCACAGTGTAGCATTGTGAGGGCACGAAGGAGAAAGTGAGTGCATAATGGAGCATTTTGAGGGCACAATGGATTAGTATGATGGCACAAGGGAGCAGAGTGATGATAGAGTGCAGCAGTGTGATGACACAATGGCACACTGTGAGGGCACAAAGGAGCAAAGTTTGGGCATTATGGAGCACTGTGAAGGAACAATGGAGCAGTGTGATGGCACAATGGAGTAGCGTGAGGGCACAAAAAGGCAGTGTTAGGGCAGAAAGGAGCAGTGTGATGGCACAATGTAGTAGTGTGAGGGCACAAAAATGCAGAATGGTGCAGTGTGATGACCCAATGGAGCAGGTTGATGATGTAATGGAGCAGTGTGATGGCACAATGGAGCAGTGTGATGGCACAATGGAGCAGTTTGATGACAAAATGGAGCACAGTGATGTCACTATGGAGCACTATGAGGGCACAAAGGAGCAAATTGAGGGTATATAGGAGCACTGTGTGGGAACAATGGAGCAGTGTGATGGCAAAATGGAGCAGCATGAGAAGACAGTAGAGCAGTGTGAGGGCAGAATGGAGCAGTATGATGACACAATGGAGCAACATGATGAGGCAATGGAGCAGTGTGATGGCACAATGGAGCAGTGTGATGACACAATGGAGCACTGTGATGTCACAATCGAGCAGTACAATGGCACAATGGAGCTGTGTGATGACCCGATGGAGCAGTGTGTGGGCACAATGGAGCTATGTGATGGCACAATGGACCAGTATGAGAGCAAAATGGAGCAGTGTGATGACACAGTGGAGCAGTGTAATGACACAATGGAGCATCGTGTTGACACAGTGGAGCAGTGTGATTGCTAAATGGAGCAGTGAGAGGGCAAAATGGAGCAGTGTAAGGGCACAAGGGAGCAGTGTGATGACCCAAAGGAGCAGTGTGATGGCACAATGGAGCAGAGTGAGGGCACAATGCACCAAGGTTAGGACACAATGGAGCAGTGTGATGGCACAATTGAACAGTTTGAGGGCACAATGGAGCAGTGTGTTGACACCATATAGCAATATGATGGCACAATGGAGCTGTGTGATGACACAATTGAGCAGTGTGAGAGCACAATGGAGCAACGTGATGGCACAATGGAGGAGTGTGACAGCACAATGGAGCATTGTGTTGACACAATGTAGCACTGTGATGACACAATGGAGCAGTGTGATGTCACAATGTAGCACAGGGAGGGCACAAATGAGCAAAGTGAGGGCACAATGGAGCAGTGTGTGGGCACAATGGAGCTGTGTGATGGGAGAATGGGGCAGCGTGAGGGCACAATATAGCAGTGTGAGGGCTGAATGGAGAGTATGATGACACAATAGAGCAGGGTGATGATGCAGTGGATCAGTGTGATTGCACAATGGAGCAGGATGATGACAAATTGGAGCAGTGTGATGGCACAATAGAGCAGTGTGATGGCACAAATTAACTGTGTGATGACAAGATTTAGCAGTGTGAGGGCACAATGGAGCTGTGGGATGGAACAATGGAGCAGAATGAGGGCACAATGGAGCACCGTGATGACAAAATTGAGCAGTGTAATGACAAAATGGAACTGTGTGAGGGCACAATGGAGCAGTGTGTGGGCACAATGGAGCAGTGTGATGACACAATGGAGCATCATGATGAAACAATGCAGCAGTGTGATGGCACAATGGAGCAGAGTGTGGGCACATTGGAGGATTGGGCCAGCACAATGGAGCAGTGTGATGACACAATGGAGCCGAGTGAGGGCACAATGGAGCAGTTTGCTTTCACAATGGTGCAGTGGGAAGACAAAATGGAGTGGCGTGGGGGCACAATGGAGGAGTATGTGGGACAATGGAGCAGTGTGATGACACAATAGTGTGATGACAAAAAGAAGTAGTGATAAGGCACAGTAGAGCACTGTGAGGGCACAATGGAGCTGTGATGGCACAATGGAGCTGTGTGAGGGCAGAATGGAGCAGTGTGATGACATAAAGGAACAGTGTGAATGTACAATGGAGCAGTGAGAGTACACAATGGAGCAGTGTGAGGACACAATGGTGCAGTGTGATGGCACAATGGAGCAGCATTTGGGCACAATGGAGCTGTGTGAGGGCAGAATGGAGCAGAGTGATGACCCAATGTAGCAGTGTGGTGAAGAAATGGAGCAGTGCGAAGGCAGAATGGAGCTGTTTGATGACACAATGGAGCCATGAGATGGCACAATGGAGCAGTGAGATGACACAATGGAGCAGTGTGAGGGAACAATGGAGCAGTGTGATGATACAATGGAATAGTGTGATGACACAAAGCAGCAGTGTGAGTGCACAGTGGAGCCGTGTGATGGCACAATGGAGCAGTGTGAGAGCACAATGGAGCAGTGTAGTGACACAATGGAGAACTGTGATGACACAATGGAACAGTGTGAGGACACAATGTAGCAGTGAGAGGGCAAAATGGAGCAGTGTGAAGGCACAATTGTGCAGTGTGATGGCAACTTGGAGCAGCATTTGGTCAGAATGGAGCTGTGTGAGGGCAGATGTAGCAGAGTGATGACACAATGGAGAAGTATGTTGATGCAATGGAACAGTGTGATGTCACAATGGAGCAGTGTGATGACACAATGGAGCTATGTGATGGCAAAATGGAGCACTGTCATGGCAAAATGCAGCAGTGTGATGACACAATGGAGTAGTGTGATGACACAAAGGAGCAATTGGAGTGCAGAATGGAGCCATGTGATTGCACAATGGAGCAATGTGAGGACATAATGGTGCATTGTGAGGGCACAATAGAGTAGTCTTATTACAAAATGAAACAGAGAGATGAAACAATGGAGCATTGTGATGGCACAATGGAGCATTGTGAGGGCACAATGGAGCAGTGTGCGGGCATAGTAGAACACTGTGAGGGCAAAATGGAAAAGTTTGAAGGCACAATGGAGCAATGTATTGACACAATGGAGCAGTGAAAGGCACCATCGAGGACTTTGAGAGCAAAATGGATCAGTGTGAGTACACAATGGAGCATTGTGATGGCACAGTGGAGTAGTGTGATGGCACAATGGAGCTGTGATGGCACAATGGAGCAGCATGTGGGCACAATGGTGCAGTGTGATGGCACAAAGGAGCTGTATGATGACACAATGGAGCAGTATGAGGGCACAATGGAGCAACATGATGGCACAATGGAGGAGTGTGACAGCACAGTGGAGCAGTGTGTTGACACAATGGAGCAGTGTCATGACAAAATGGAGCAGTGTGATGTCACAATGGAGCACTGTGAGGGCACAAATGAGCAAAGTAAGGTCACAATGGAGCAGTGTGTGGTCACAGTGGAGCTGTGTGATGGGAAAATGGAGCAGCGTGAGGGCAAAATATAGCAGTGTGAGGGCAGAATGGAGCAGGGTGATGACACAATGGAGCAAGGTGATGATGCAGTGGATCAGTGTGATTGCACAATGGAGCAGTATGATGACAAATTGGAGCAGTGTGATGGCACAATGGAGCAGTGTGATGGCACAAATTATCTGTGCGATGACATGATTGAGCAGTGTGAGGGCACAATGGAGCTGTGGGATGGCACAATGGAGCAGAATGAGGGCACAGTGGAGCACTGTGATGACACAATTGAGCAGTGTAATGACACAATGGAGCAGTGTGATGACACAATGGAGCATCATGATGAAACAATGCAGCAGTGTGATGGCACAATGGAGGAGAGTGTGGGCACATTGGAAGAATGTGCCAGCACAATGGAGCAGTGTGATAACACAATGGAGCAGAGTGAGTGCACAATGGAGCAGTGTGTTGGCACAATGGTGCAGTGGGAAGACAAAATGGAGCAGCATGAGGGCACAATGGAGGAGTATGAGGGCACAATGGAGCAGTGTGATGACACAATAGAGCAGTGTGATGACATAATATAGTAGTGATAGGTAACAATAGAGCACGGTGAGTACAAAATGGAACAGTGAGTGGGCAAAGTAGAGCACTGTGAGGACACAATGGAGCAGTGTGATGGCACAATGAAGCAATGTATTGACTCAATGGAGCAGTGTAAGACACAATAGAGGACTGTGAGAGTAAAATGGATCAGTGTGAGAGCACAATGGAGCATTGTGATGGCACAATGGAGTAGTGTGATGGCAAATGGAGCTATGTGATGACACAATGGAGCACTGTGAGTGCACAATGTCCCTGTGATAGCACAATGGAGCAGTGTGTGGGCACACTGGAGCAGTGTGGTGACACAATGGAGCAGTGTGAAGGAACAATGGAGCAGTGTGATGACACAATTGAGTAGTGTGATGACACAAAGTAGTAGTTGGAGTGCAGAATGGAGCCATGTGATGGCACAATGGAGCAGTGTGAGGACACAATGGTGCATTGTGAGGGCACAATAGAGTAGTCTTATTACAAAAGGGAGCAGAGTGATGAAACAATGGAGCAGTGTGATGGCACAATGGAGCAGTGTAAGGGCACAATGGAGCAGTGTGGGGGCACAATAGAGCACTGTGAGGGCATAATGGAAAAGTCTGAAGGCAATGGAGCAATGTATTGACACAATGGAGCAGTGAAAGGCACAATAGAGGACTTAGAGAGCAAAATGGATCAGTGTGAGTGCACAATGGAGCATTGTGATGGCACAATAGAGTAGTGTGATGGCACAATGGAGCTGTGATGTCACAATGGAGCAGCGTGTGGGCACAATGGAGCAGTTTGATGGCACAACGGATCTTTATGATGACACAATGGAGCAGTACGAGGGCACAATGGAGCAACGTGATGGCACAATGGAGGAGTGTGACAGCACAGTGGAGCAGTGTGTTGACACAATGGAGCAGTGTGATGTCACAATGGAGCACTGTGATAGCACAAATGAGCAAAGTGAGGTCACAATGGAGCAGTGTATGGGCACAGTGGAACTGTGTGATGGGAAAATGGAGCAGCATGAGGGCAAAACAGCAGTGTGAGGGCAGAATGGAGCAGGGTGATGATACAATGGAGCAAGATGATGATGCAGTGGATCAGTGTGATTGCACAATGAAGCAGTATGATGGCAAATTGGAGCAGTGTGATGGCACAATGGAGCAGTGTGATGGCACAAATTATCATTTTGATGATAAGATTGAGCAGTGTGAGGGCACAATGGAGCTGTGGGATGGCACAATGGAGCAGAATGAGGGCATAATGGAGCACTGTGATAACAAAATTGAGCAGTGTAATGACACAATGGCACTGTGTGAGGGCACAATGGAGCAGTGTGAGGGCACAATGGAGCAGGGTGATGGCACAATGGAGCAGAGTGTGGGCACATTGGAGGAATGTGCCGGCACAATGAAGCAGTGTGATGACACAATGGAGCAGAGTGAGTGCACAATGGAGCAGTGTGCTGGCACAATGGTGCAGTGGGAAGAAAGTGGAGCAGCATGAGGGCACAATGGAGGAGTATGAGGGCACAATGGAGCAGTGTGATGACACAATAGAGCAGTGTGATGACAAAATATAGTAGTGATAGGGCACAATAGAGCACGGTGAGTGCACAATGGAGCAGTGAGTGGGGAAAGTAGAGCACTGTGAGGACACAATGGAGCAGTGTGATGGCACAATGGAGCAATGTATTGACTCAATGGAGCAGTGTAAGGCACAATAGAGGACTGTGAGAGCAAAATGGATCAGTGTGAGAGCTCAATGTAGCATTGTGATGGCACAATGGAGCAGTGTGAGGGCAAAATAGAGCTCTGTGAGGGCATAATGGAAAAGTTTGAAGGCACAATGGAGCAATGTATTGACACAATGAAGCAGTGAAAGGCACAATAGAGGAATGTGAGAGCAAAATGGATCAGTGTGAGTGCACAATGGAGCATTGTGATGGCACAATGGAGTAGTGTGATGGCACAATGGAGCAGCGTGTGGGCACAATGGAGCAGTGTGATGGCACAATGGAGCTTTATGATGACACAATGGAGCAGTATGAGGGCACAATGGAGCAACGTGATGGCACAAAGGAGGAGTGTGACAGCACAGTGGAGCAGTGTGTTGACACAATGGAGTAGTGTGATGACACAATGGAGCAGTGTGATGTCACAATGGAGCACTGTGATAGCACAAATGAGCAAAGTAAGGTCACAATGGAGCAGTGTGTGGGCACAGTGGAGCTGTGTGATGGGAAAATGGTGCAGCGTGAGGGCAAAATATAGCAGTGTGAGGGCAGAATGGAGCAGGGTGATGACACAATAGAGCAAGATGATGATGCAGTGGATCAGTGTGATTGCACAATGGAGCATTATGATGACAAATTGGAGCAGTATGATGGCACAATGGAGCAGAGTGATGGCACGAATTGTCTGTGCGATGACACGATTGAGCAGTGTGAGGGCACAATAGAGCTGTGGGATGGCACAATGGAGCAGAATGAGGGCACAATGGAGCACTGTGATGACACAATTGAGCAGTGTAATGACACAATGGAAGTGTGTGAGGGCACAATGGAGCAGTGTGAGGGCACAATGGAGCAGTGTGAGGGCACAATGGAGCAGAGTGTGGGCACATTGGAGGAATGTGCTGGCACAATGGAGCAATGCGATGACACAATGGAGCAGAGTGAGGGCACAATGGAGCAGTGTGTTGGCACAATGGCGCAGTGGGAAGACAAAATGGAGCAGCATGAGGGCACAATGGAGGAGTATGAGGGCACAATGGTGCAGTGTGATGACACAATAGAGCAGTGTGATGACAAAATACAGTAGTGATAGGGCACAATAGAGCATGGTGAGTGCACAATGGAGCAGTGAGTGGGGAAAGTAGAGCACTGTGAGGACACAATGATGCAGTGTGACGGCACAAAGGAGCAATGTATTGACACGATGGAGCAGTGTAAGGCACAATAGAGGACTGTGAGATCAAAATGGATCAGTGTGAGAGCACAATGGAGCATTGTGATGGCAGAGTGGAGTAGTGTGAGGGCAAATGGAGCTGTGTGATGACACAATGGAGCACTGTGAGTGCACAATGGAGCTGTGATGACACAATGGAGCAGTGTGTGGGCACAATGGAGCAGTGTGGTGACACACATGAACAGTGTGAGGGTACAATGGATCAGTGAGAGTACACAATGGAGCAGTGTGAGGGCACAATGGTGCAGTGTGATGGCACAATGGAGCAGCATTTGGGCAGAGTGGAACTGTGTGAGGGCAGAATGGAGCAGAGTGATGACAGTGGAGCAGTGTGGTGAAGCAATGGAGCAGTGTAATGGCAGAATGGAGCTGTTTGATGACACAATGGAGCCATGAGATGGCACAATGGAGCAGTGAGATGACACAATGGAGCAGTGTGAGGGAACAATGGAGCAGTGTGATGATACAATGGAATAGTGTGATGACACAAAGCAGCAGTGTGAGTGCACAGTGGAGCCGTGTGATGGCACAATGGAGCAGTGTGAGAGCACAATGGAGCAGTGTAGTGACACAATGGAGAACTGTGATGACACAATGGAACAGTGTGAGGACACAATGTAGCAGTGAGAGGGCAAAATGGAGCAGTGTGAAGGCACAATTGTGCAGTGTGATGGCAACTTGGAGCAGCATTTGGTCAGAATGGAGCTGTGTGAGGGCAGATGTAGCAGAGTGATGACACAATGGAGAAGTATGTTGATGCAATGGAACAGTGTGATGTCACAATGGAGCAGTGTGATGACACAATGGAGCTATGTGATGGCAAAATGGAGCACTGTCATGGCAAAATGCAGCAGTGTGATGACACAATGGAGTAGTGTGATGACACAAAGGAGCAATTGGAGTGCAGAATGGAGCCATGTGATTGCACAATGGAGCAATGTGAGGACATAATGGTGCATTGTGAGGGCACAATAGAGTAGTCTTATTACAAAATGAAACAGAGAGATGAAACAATGGAGCATTGTGATGGCACAATGGAGCATTGTGAGGGCACAATGGAGCAGTGTGCGGGCATAGTAGAACACTGTGAGGGCAAAATGGAAAAGTTTGAAGGCACAATGGAGCAATGTATTGACACAATGGAGCAGTGAAAGGCACCATCGAGGACTTTGAGAGCAAAATGGATCAGTGTGAGTACACAATGGAGCATTGTGATGGCACAGTGGAGTAGTGTGATGGCACAATGGAGCTGTGATGGCACAATGGAGCAGCATGTGGGCACAATGGTGCAGTGTGATGGCACAAAGGAGCTGTATGATGACACAATGGAGCAGTATGAGGGCACAATGGAGCAACATGATGGCACAATGGAGGAGTGTGACAGCACAGTGGAGCAGTGTGTTGACACAATGGAGCAGTGTCATGACAAAATGGAGCAGTGTGATGTCACAATGGAGCACTGTGAGGGCACAAATGAGCAAAGTAAGGTCACAATGGAGCAGTGTGTGGTCACAGTGGAGCTGTGTGATGGGAAAATGGAGCAGCGTGAGGGCAAAATATAGCAGTGTGAGGGCAGAATGGAGCAGGGTGATGACACAATGGAGCAAGGTGATGATGCAGTGGATCAGTGTGATTGCACAATGGAGCAGTATGATGACAAATTGGAGCAGTGTGATGGCACAATGGAGCAGTGTGATGGCACAAATTATCTGTGCGATGACATGATTGAGCAGTGTGAGGGCACAATGGAGCTGTGGGATGGCACAATGGAGCAGAATGAGGGCACAGTGGAGCACTGTGATGACACAATTGAGCAGTGTAATGACACAATGGAGCAGTGTGATGACACAATGGAGCATCATGATGAAACAATGCAGCAGTGTGATGGCACAATGGAGGAGAGTGTGGGCACATTGGAAGAATGTGCCAGCACAATGGAGCAGTGTGATAACACAATGGAGCAGAGTGAGTGCACAATGGAGCAGTGTGTTGGCACAATGGTGCAGTGGGAAGACAAAATGGAGCAGCATGAGGGCACAATGGAGGAGTATGAGGGCACAATGGAGCAGTGTGATGACACAATAGAGCAGTGTGATGACATAATATAGTAGTGATAGGTAACAATAGAGCACGGTGAGTACAAAATGGAACAGTGAGTGGGCAAAGTAGAGCACTGTGAGGACACAATGGAGCAGTGTGATGGCACAATGAAGCAATGTATTGACTCAATGGAGCAGTGTAAGACACAATAGAGGACTGTGAGAGTAAAATGGATCAGTGTGAGAGCACAATGGAGCATTGTGATGGCACAATGGAGTAGTGTGATGGCAAATGGAGCTATGTGATGACACAATGGAGCACTGTGAGTGCACAATGTCCCTGTGATAGCACAATGGAGCAGTGTGTGGGCACACTGGAGCAGTGTGGTGACACAATGGAGCAGTGTGAAGGAACAATGGAGCAGTGTGATGACACAATTGAGTAGTGTGATGACACAAAGTAGTAGTTGGAGTGCAGAATGGAGCCATGTGATGGCACAATGGAGCAGTGTGAGGACACAATGGTGCATTGTGAGGGCACAATAGAGTAGTCTTATTACAAAAGGGAGCAGAGTGATGAAACAATGGAGCAGTGTGATGGCACAATGGAGCAGTGTAAGGGCACAATGGAGCAGTGTGGGGGCACAATAGAGCACTGTGAGGGCATAATGGAAAAGTCTGAAGGCAATGGAGCAATGTATTGACACAATGGAGCAGTGAAAGGCACAATAGAGGACTTAGAGAGCAAAATGGATCAGTGTGAGTGCACAATGGAGCATTGTGATGGCACAATAGAGTAGTGTGATGGCACAATGGAGCTGTGATGTCACAATGGAGCAGCGTGTGGGCACAATGGAGCAGTTTGATGGCACAACGGATCTTTATGATGACACAATGGAGCAGTACGAGGGCACAATGGAGCAACGTGATGGCACAATGGAGGAGTGTGACAGCACAGTGGAGCAGTGTGTTGACACAATGGAGCAGTGTGATGTCACAATGGAGCACTGTGATAGCACAAATGAGCAAAGTGAGGTCACAATGGAGCAGTGTATGGGCACAGTGGAACTGTGTGATGGGAAAATGGAGCAGCATGAGGGCAAAACAGCAGTGTGAGGGCAGAATGGAGCAGGGTGATGATACAATGGAGCAAGATGATGATGCAGTGGATCAGTGTGATTGCACAATGAAGCAGTATGATGACAAATTGGAGCAGTGTGATGGCACAATGGAGCAGTGTGATGGCACAAATTATCATTTTGATGATAAGATTGAGCAGTGTGAGGGCACAATGGAGCTGTGGGATGGCACAATGGAGCAGAATGAGGGCATAATGGAGCACTGTGATAACAAAATTGAGCAGTGTAATGACACAATGGCACTGTGTGAGGGCACAATGGAGCAGTGTGAGGGCACAATGGAGCAGGGTGATGGCACAATGGAGCAGAGTGTGGGCACATTGGAGGAATGTGCCGGCACAATGAAGCAGTGTGATGACACAATGGAGCAGAGTGAGTGCACAATGGAGCAGTGTGCTGGCACAATGGTGCAGTGGGAAGAAAGTGGAGCAGCATGAGGGCACAATGGAGGAGTATGAGGGCACAATGGAGCAGTGTGATGACACAATAGAGCAGTGTGATGACAAAATATAGTAGTGATAGGGCACAATAGAGCACGGTGAGTGCACAATGGAGCAGTGAGTGGGGAAAGTAGAGCACTGTGAGGACACAATGGAGCAGTGTGATGGCACAATGGAGCAATGTATTGACTCAATGGAGCAGTGTAAGGCACAATAGAGGACTGTGAGAGCAAAATGGATCAGTGTGAGAGCTCAATGTAGCATTGTGATGGCACAATGGAGCAGTGTGAGGGCAAAATAGAGCTCTGTGAGGGCATAATGGAAAAGTTTGAAGGCACAATGGAGCAATGTATTGACACAATGAAGCAGTGAAAGGCACAATAGAGGAATGTGAGAGCAAAATGGATCAGTGTGAGTGCACAATGGAGCATTGTGATGGCACAATGGAGTAGTGTGATGGCACAATGGAGCAGCGTGTGGGCACAATGGAGCAGTGTGATGGCACAATGGAGCTTTATGATGACACAATGGAGCAGTATGAGGGCACAATGGAGCAACGTGATGGCACAAAGGAGGAGTGTGACAGCACAGTGGAGCAGTGTGTTGACACAATGGAGTAGTGTGATGACACAATGGAGCAGTGTGATGTCACAATGGAGCACTGTGATAGCACAAATGAGCAAAGTAAGGTCACAATGGAGCAGTGTGTGGGCACAGTGGAGCTGTGTGATGGGAAAATGGTGCAGCGTGAGGGCAAAATATAGCAGTGTGAGGGCAGAATGGAGCAGGGTGATGACACAATAGAGCAAGATGATGATGCAGTGGATCAGTGTGATTGCACAATGGAGCATTATGATGACAAATTGGAGCAGTATGATGGCACAATGGAGCAGAGTGATGGCACGAATTGTCTGTGCGATGACACGATTGAGCAGTGTGAGGGCACAATAGAGCTGTGGGATGGCACAATGGAGCAGAATGAGGGCACAATGGAGCACTGTGATGACACAATTGAGCAGTGTAATGACACAATGGAAGTGTGTGAGGGCACAATGGAGCAGTGTGAGGGCACAATGGAGCAGTGTGAGGGCACAATGGAGCAGAGTGTGGGCACATTGGAGGAATGTGCTGGCACAATGGAGCAATGCGATGACACAATGGAGCAGAGTGAGGGCACAATGGAGCAGTGTGTTGGCACAATGGCGCAGTGGGAAGACAAAATGGAGCAGCATGAGGGCACAATGGAGGAGTATGAGGGCACAATGGTGCAGTGTGATGACACAATAGAGCAGTGTGATGACAAAATACAGTAGTGATAGGGCACAATAGAGCATGGTGAGTGCACAATGGAGCAGTGAGTGGGGAAAGTAGAGCACTGTGAGGACACAATGATGCAGTGTGACGGCACAAAGGAGCAATGTATTGACACGATGGAGCAGTGTAAGGCACAATAGAGGACTGTGAGATCAAAATGGATCAGTGTGAGAGCACAATGGAGCATTGTGATGGCAGAGTGGAGTAGTGTGAGGGCAAATGGAGCTGTGTGATGACACAATGGAGCACTGTGAGTGCACAATGGAGCTGTGATGACACAATGGAGCAGTGTGTGGGCACAATGGAGCAGTGTGGTGACACACATGAACAGTGTGAGGGTACAATGGATCAGTGAGAGTACACAATGGAGCAGTGTGAGGGCACAATGGTGCAGTGTGATGGCACAATGGAGCAGCATTTGGGCAGAGTGGAACTGTGTGAGGGCAGAATGGAGCAGAGTGATGACAGTGGAGCAGTGTGGTGAAGCAATGGAGCAGTGTAATGGCAGAATGGAGCTGTTTGATGACACAATGGAGCCGTGAGATGGCACAATGGAGCAGTGAGATGACACAATGGAGCTGTGTGGAGGAAAATGGAGCAGTGTGATGATACAATGGAGTAGTGTGATGACGCAAAGTAGCAGTATGAATGCACAATGGAGCTGTGTGATGGCACATTGAAGCAGTGTGAGGGCACAATGTAGCAGTGTGAGGGCACAGTGGAGCAGTGTGATGACAAAATTGAGCAGGGTTATGACAAAATGGAGCACTGTGAGGGCACAATATAGCACGTTAAGGCCACAAA
This sequence comes from Rhizomys pruinosus, assembly GCA_009823505.1. Lineage (NCBI taxonomy): Eukaryota > Metazoa > Chordata > Mammalia > Rodentia > Spalacidae > Rhizomys > Rhizomys pruinosus. Next base: position 2,513,545 of record VZQC01003035.1, read on the forward strand.
GGAACAAAGTGAGGGTACAATGGAACACTGTGAGTGCAAAATGGAGCAGTGTGATGGCACAGTGGAGCAGTGTGATGGCAAAATGGAGCTGTGTGATGACACAATGGAGCAGTGTGAGGGCACAATGGATAAGATTGTGGGCAAAATGGAGCAGTGTGAGGGCAGAGTGGAGCAGTGTGAAGACACAGTGGAGCAGAGTGATGACACAATGGATCTCTGTGATGTCACAGTGGAGCAATCTGAGGTCAAAAAGGAACAAAGTGAGGGTACAATGGAACACTGTGAGTGCAAAATGGAGAAGTGTTATGGCACAGTGGAGCAGTGTGATGGCACAATGGAACTGTGTGATGACACAATGGAGCAGAGTGAGGACAAAATGGAGCAGAGTATGGGCAAAATTGAGGATTGTGACGGCACAATGGAGCAGTGTGATGACACAATGGAGCATCATTATGAAACAATGCAGCAGTGTGATTGCACAATGGATCAGAGTGTGGGCACATTCGAGGAATGTGTCAGCACAATGAGCAGTGTGAGGGAATAATGCACCAGGGTGAGGACATGATGGAGAGTGTGAAGGCACAGTTGAGCAGTGTGAGGGCACAATGTAGCAGTGTGATGACACAATATAGCAGTGTGATGGCACAATAGAGCTGTGTAATGACACAATTGAGCAGTGAGTGGGCACAATGCAGCAGTGTGATGGCACAATGGAGCTGTATCATGACACAATGGAGCAGTTTGAGGGCACAATGAAGCAATGTGACGGCACAACGGAGCAGTATGATGACAAATTGGAGCAGTGTGATGTCACAATGGAGCACTGTGATTGCACAAAAGAGCAAAGTGAGGGCACAATGGAGCAGTGTGTGGGCAAAATGGAGCTGTGTGAAGGGAAAATGGAGCAGTGTGAGCGCACAATAGAGAAGTGTGAGGGCAGAATGGAGCAGTGTGATGACAAAATGGAGCAGTGTGATGATGGAATGGTTCACTGTAATGGCACAATGGAGCAGGGTGATGACACAATGGAGCAGTGTGATGTCTAAATAGAGCAGTGTGAGGGCATAATGGAGCTGTGTGATTACAATATGGACCTCTGTTATTGCACAAATGAGCAAAGTGAGGGCCCAACGGAGCAAAGTTTGGGCACAATAGCACAGTGTCAGAACAAAATAGAGCAGTGTCAGGGCACAATGGAGCAGTGTGATGACACATTGGAGCACTGTGAGGGAAGAAAGGGGAAAAGTGATGGTACAATTGAGCACTGTGTGGACACAGTGGAGCAGTGTGATGAGACAATGGAGCAGTGAGATGGCAAAATGCAGCACAGTGAGGGCAAAGAGGAACAAAGTGAGGGCAAAATGGAGCAGTGTGAGGGCACAAAGGAGCAGTGTGATGGCACAGTGGAGCAGCATGAGGGCACAATAGTGCATTGTGAGGAAAGAATGGAGGAGAGTGATGACAAAATGGAGCAGGGTGATGATGCAATGGAGCAGTGTGATGGCACAATGGAGAAGTGTGATGACACATTGGAATAGTGTGATGCACAATGGAGCTGTGTAATGACACAATGGAGCAGGGCGAGGGCACAGCAGAGCTGTGTGATGGCAAAATGGAGCAATGTGAGGGCACAACAGAGCAGCGTGATGGCACAATGAAGCAGTGTGAATGCACAATGGAACAGTGTATTGACACAATGGAGCATTGTGATGACACAATGGAGCAGTGTGATGTCACAGTGTAGCATTGTGAGGGCACGAAGGAGAAAGTGAGTGCATAATGGAGCATTTTGAGGGCACAATGGATTAGTATGATGGCACAAGGGAGCAGAGTGATGATAGAGTGCAGCAGTGTGATGACACAATGGCACACTGTGAGGGCACAAAGGAGCAAAGTTTGGGCATTATGGAGCACTGTGAAGGAACAATGGAGCAGTGTGATGGCACAATGGAGTAGCGTGAGGGCACAAAAAGGCAGTGTTAGGGCAGAAAGGAGCAGTGTGATGGCACAATGTAGTAGTGTGAGGGCACAAAAATGCAGAATGGTGCAGTGTGATGACCCAATGGAGCAGGTTGATGATGTAATGGAGCAGTGTGATGGCACAATGGAGCAGTGTGATGGCACAATGGAGCAGTTTGATGACAAAATGGAGCACAGTGATGTCACTATGGAGCACTATGAGGGCACAAAGGAGCAAATTGAGGGTATATAGGAGCACTGTGTGGGAACAATGGAGCAGTGTGATGGCAAAATGGAGCAGCATGAGAAGACAGTAGAGCAGTGTGAGGGCAGAATGGAGCAGTATGATGACACAATGGAGCAACATGATGAGGCAATGGAGCAGTGTGATGGCACAATGGAGCAGTGTGATGACACAATGGAGCACTGTGATGTCACAATCGAGCAGTACAATGGCACAATGGAGCTGTGTGATGACCCGATGGAGCAGTGTGTGGGCACAATGGAGCTATGTGATGGCACAATGGACCAGTATGAGAGCAAAATGGAGCAGTGTGATGACACAGTGGAGCAGTGTAATGACACAATGGAGCATCGTGTTGACACAGTGGAGCAGTGTGATTGCTAAATGGAGCAGTGAGAGGGCAAAATGGAGCAGTGTAAGGGCACAAGGGAGCAGTGTGATGACCCAAAGGAGCAGTGTGATGGCACAATGGAGCAGAGTGAGGGCACAATGCACCAAGGTTAGGACACAATGGAGCAGTGTGATGGCACAATTGAACAGTTTGAGGGCACAATGGAGCAGTGTGTTGACACCATATAGCAATATGATGGCACAATGGAGCTGTGTGATGACACAATTGAGCAGTGTGAGAGCACAATGGAGCAACGTGATGGCACAATGGAGGAGTGTGACAGCACAATGGAGCATTGTGTTGACACAATGTAGCANAAAGGTTATTCCTGGACAAACTGTCAGCCCATGAAAGGAAACAGCCAGAATTGACCAGAGTCCAAGACAACAGCTCCAGAGAGAGTGGACTGTTTTACTTCTCATCCACCTGTGCCCCTTTCCTAAGCCTAGGGAACAATCTGCGGAAGAGGGGCCATGGTAGAATGTAAGGGCTGCGATTGGGGTGAATGGTGATACTACAGCAATGTAGTCTGGACACTCATTTGATCAACTTGATTAAACATACAACCCCTCACCCCCTGCTGGATGGTGGGGCTGTGGGAATTTGGGCACAGCAGTCTGCAAATTGGCTTAATATGAAGGATGCTTGTACTCATTGATCATCACCTATAGCTAAATAAATATAAAAAAAACTGAGAGAAAGATGCAGGACCGTTATGGCAAAATGCAAGATCTGGGATGTGGTGGGGGTAGGGGGGAAGGGAAAGGGAAATATGCCTGATCTGAATTGGAAAATGATGTATGAAATGCACAAAGCACCAATAAAAACAACAACAACAAAAAAAAATGGAGCAGTGAGAGGGCAAAGTAAAGCACTGTGAGGACACAATGGAGCAGTGTGATGGCACAATGGAGCAGTGCATTGACACAATGGCGCAGTATGAGGTCACAATAGAGCAATGTGAGGGCATAATGGAGACGTTCGAAGGCACAAGGGATCAGTTTGATGGCCAAATGGAACAGGGTGTGGGCACAATGGCGCAGTATGGGGGCAGAACGGAGCAGTGTAAAGACATAATGGATTACTGTAATTACACAATGGAGCAGAGTGAGGTCACAATGGAGCAGTGTGAGGGAACAAGGGAGAAATGTGAGGGCAGAATGGAGCAGTGTGATGATAGAATGGAGCAGTGTGATGATGGAATGGAGCAGTGTAATGGCACAATGGAGCAGTGTGATGACACAATTGAGCAGTGTGAGTGCACAGTGGAGCAGTGTCATGGCAAAATGGAGCTGTATCATTAGACAATGGAGCAGTTTGGAGGGCATAATGAAGCAACGTGATGGCACAATGGAACAGTGTGATGACAAATTGCAGCAGTTTGATGACACAACGGAGCAGTGTAATGTCACAATGGAGCACTGTGATTGCACAAATGATCAAAGTGTGGGCACAATGGAGCAGTCTGTGGGCACAATGGAGCTGTGTGATGGGAAAATGGAGCAGCGGGAGGGCAAAATAGAGATGGGTGAGCGCAGAATGGAGCAGTGTGATGACAAAATGGAGCAGTGTGATGATGGAATGGTGCAGTGTAATGGCAAAATGGAGCAGGGTGATGACACAATGGAGCAGTGTGATGTCAAAACGGAGCAGTGTGAGGGCACAATGGAGCTATGTGATGACACTATGGAGCAGTGTGGTGACACAATGGAGCAGTGTGATGACACAATGGAACAGAGTGAGGGCACAATGGAGCAGTGTGAGGGTACACCAGAGCAATGGGTGGCCACAAAGGCACAGAGAGAGGACACAATGGAGCAGTGAGAAGGCACAAAGGAGCAGTGTGAGGGCACAATGGAGCAGTGTGATGACACAATTGAGCACAGTAAGGGTAGAAAGGAGCAAAGTGAGGGTACAATTGAGCACTGTGACGGCACAATGGAGCAGTGTGTTGAGACAATGGAGCAGTGTGATGGCACAATGGAGCACTGTGAGGGCACAAATGAGCAAAGTGAGGGCAAAATGGAGTGGTGTGAGGGCACAAAGGAGCAGTGTAATGGCACAATGGAGCAGCATCTGGGCACAACAGTGCATTGTGAGGAAAGAATGGAGGAGAGTGATGACAAAATGGAGCAGGGTGATGATGCAATGGAGCAGTGTGATGGCACAATGGAGCAGTGTGATGGCACAATGGAGGACAGTGAGGGAACAAAGGAGCAAAGAGAGGGCAAAATGGAGCAGTGTGAGGGCACAAAGGAGAAGTGTGATGTCACAATGGAGCAGCATGTGGGCAAAACAGTGCATTGTAAGGAAAGAATGGAGGAGAGTGATGACAAAATGGAGCAGGGTGATGATGCAATGGAGCAGTGTGATAGCACAATGGAGCAGTGTGATGACACAATGAAGCAGTGTGATGGCACAATGGAGTTGTGTAATTACACAGTGGAGCAGTGTGAGGGCACAGTGGAGCTGTGTGATGGCAAAATGCAGCAGTGGGAGGGCACAATGGAGCAGTGTGATGGCACAATGGAGCAGTGTGATGGCACAATGGAGCAGTGTTATGGCACAATGGAGCAGTGTGTTGACACAATGGACCATTGTGACGAAACAATGGAGCAGTGCAATGTCACAATGGAGCATTGTGAGGGCAGAAAGGAGCAAAGTGTTGGCCTAGTGGAGCACTGTGAGGGAAAAATGGAGCAGTGTGATGGCACAATGGAGTAGCGTGAGGGCACAAAAAAGCAGTGTTAGGGCAGAATGGAGCAGTGTGATGACACAATAGAGCAGGGTGATGATGTAATGGAGCAGTGTGATGGCACAATTGAGCAGGGTGAGGGCACAATGGAGCAGTGTAATGGCAAAATGGAGCTGTATCATGACACAATGGAGCAGTGTGAGGGCACAATTCAGCAACGTGAGGGCACAAAAAAGCAGTCTTAGGGCAGAATGGAGCAGTGTGATGACACAATGGAGAAGGGTGATGATGTAATGGAGCAGGGTGATGGCACAATTGAGCAGGGTGAGGGCACAATGGAACAGTGTGATGGCAAAATGGAGATGTATGATGACACAATGGAGCAGTGTGAGGGCACAATTGAGCAACGTGATGGCACAATGGAGGAGTGTGACAGCACAATGGAGCAGTGTATTGACACAATGGAGCAGTGTGATGTCACAATGGAGCACTGTTAGAGCACAAAGGAGCAAAGTGAGGGCAAAATGGAGCAGTGCGATGGCACAATGGAGTAGGGTGAGGGCACAAAAAAGCAGGGTTAGGTCAGAATGGAGCAATGTGATGACACAATGGAGCAGGGTGATGATGTAATGGAGCAGAGTGATGTCACAATGGAGCTGTGTGATGACACAATGGAGCAGTGTGATGTCACTATGGAGCACTGTAAGGGCACAAAGGAGCAAATTGACGTCATAAAGGAGCACTGTGAGGGAAAAATGGAGCAGTGTGATGGCAAACTGGAGCAGCATGAGGGGACAATAGAGCAGTGTGAGGGCAGAATGGAGCAGTGTGATGACACAATGGAGTACTGTGAGGGAAGAAAGGAGCAAAGTGAGGGATACAATTGAGCACTGTGAGGGCACAATGGAGCAAGGTGATGAGACAATGGAGCAGTGTGATGGCACAATGGAGCACAGTGAGGGCACAAAGGAGCAAATTGAGTGCAAAATGGAGCAGTGTGAGGGCACAAAGGAGCAGTGTGATGGCACAATGGAGCAGAGTGTGGGCACTTTGGAGGAATGTGCCGGCAAAATGGATCAGTGTGATGACACACTGAAGCAGAATGAGGGCACAATGGAGCAGTGTATTGGCACAATGGCGCAGTGGCAAGACAAAATGGAGCAGTGTGAGGGCACAATGGAGGAGTATGAGGGCAATATGTAGTAGTGTGATGACATAATAGAGCAGTGTGATGAAAAAATTGAGTAGTGATAGGGCACAATAGAGCACAGTGAGGGCATAAAGGAGCAGTGAGTGGGCAAAGTAGAGCACTGTGGGGACATAATGGAGCAGTGTGATGGCACAATGGAGTCGTGTGAGGGCACAATAAAGCACTGTGAGCGCATAATGGAGAAGTTTGAAGGCACAATGGAGCAGTTTGATGGCAAAATGGAGCAGGGTGTGGGAAAATGGAGCAGTATGAGGGCAGAACAGAGCAGCGTGATGACAAAATGGATTACTGTAATTACACAATGGCGCAGAGTGAGGGCACAATGGAGCAGTGTGATGTCACAATGGAGCACTGTGAAGGCACAAAGGAGCAAAGTGAGGGCATAATGGAATACTGTGAGGGAACAAAGGAGCAGTGTGATGGCACTGTGGAGCAGAGTGAGGGCACAATGGAGCAGTGTAATGACACTATGGAGTAGTGTGGTGACACAATGGAGCAGTGTGATGTCACAATGGAGCACTGTGAAGGCACAAAGGAGCAAAGTGAGGGCATAATGGAATACTGTGAGGGCACAATGGAGCAGTGGAGCAGTATGATGGCACAGTGGAGCAGAGTGAGGGCACAATGGAGCAGTGTGTTGGCAAAATGGAGCAGTGTGAGCACAAAATGGAGCAGTGTGAAGGCACAATGGAGCCATGTGATGACACAATGGAGCAATGTGATGACAAAATGGAGTAGTGATAGGGCACAATAGAGCATGGTGTGGTCACAGTGGAGCAGTGAGAGGGCAAAGTAAAGCACTGTGAGGACACAATGGAGCAGTGTGATGGCACATTGGAGCAGTGCATTGACACAATGGAGCAGTGTGAGGTCATAATGGAGACGTTTGAAGGCACAATGGATCAGTTTCATGGCCAAATGGAGCAGGGTGGGGGCACAATGGAGCAGTATGGGGGCAGAACGGAGCAGTGTAAAGACATAACGGATTACTGTAATTACACAATGGAGCAGAGTGAGGGCACAATGGAGCAGTGTGAGGGAACAATGGAGCAGTGTCAGGGCAGAATGGAGCAGTATGATGATGGAATGGAGCAGTGTGATGATGGAATGGAGCAGTGTAATGGCACAATGGAGGAGTGTGATGACACAATGGAGCTGTGTGATGTCACAATGGTGCAGTGTGAGGGCACAATGGACAAGTGTGATGACACTATGGAGCAGTGTGTTGACACAATGGAGCAGTGTGATGACACAATTGAACAGTGTGAGGGCACAATGGAGGAGTTTGTGGGAACAACGGAGCACTGTGTGGCCACAATGGCACAGTGTAAGGACACAATAGAGCAGTATGATGACACAATGGAGCACTGCGAGGGAAGAAAGGAGGAAATTGAGGGTACAATTGAGCACTGTGAGGGCACAATGGAGCAATGTGAGGGCACAATGGAGCAGAGTGATGATGGAATGGAGCAGTTTATTGGCACAATGGAGCAGTGTGATGACACAATGGAGCAGTGTGATGTCACAATGGAGCAGTGTGAGGGCACAATGGAGAAGTGTGATGACAATATGGAGCAGTGTGTTGACACAATGGAACAGTGTGATGACACAATTGAACAGTGTGAGGGCACAAAGGAACAGTTTGTGGGCACAGCGGAGCACTGTGTGGCCACAATGGCACAGTGTGAGGACACAATAGAGCAGTATGATGACACAATGGAGCGCTGTGAGGGAAGAAAGGAGGAAATTGAGGGTACAATTGAGCACTGTGAGGGCACAATGGAGCAGTGTGAGGGCACAGTGGAGCAGTGTGATGAAACAATGGAGCAGAGTGTGGGCACATTAGAGGAATGTGTCAGCAAAATGGAGCAGTGTGATGAAACAATGGAGCAGCGTGAGGGCACAATGGAGGAGTATGCGGAAAAATTGGAGCAGTGTGATGACACAATAGAGCAGTGGATGACAAAATGGAGTAGTGATAGGGCACAATAGAGTACAGTGAGGGCACAATAGAGCAGTGAGTGGGCAAAGAAGAGCACTTTGAGGACACAATGGAGCAGTGCGATGGCACAAAGAGCAATGTATTGACACAATGGAGCACTGTGAGGGCACAATAGAGCACTGTGAGGACACAATGGAGAAGTTTGAAGGCACAATGGAGCAGTTTGACGGCAAAAGGGAGCAAGGTGTGGGATTGGATTACTATGTTTACACAATTGAGCAGAGTGAGGGCACAATGGAGCAGTGTGAGGGGAAAATGCACCAGGGTGAGGAAACAATGGAGCAGTGTGAAGGAACAATTGAGCAGTGTGAGGGCAAAATTGAGCAGTGTGATGACACAATATAGCAGTGTGATGGCACAATGGAGCAGTGTGATGGCACAATGGATCTGTATTATGAGACAATGGAGCAGTTTGAGGGCAAAATGAAGCAACCTGATGGTACAATGGAGCAGTGGGATGACAAATTGCAGCAGTGTGATGACACAATGGAGCAGTGTGAGGGCACAATAGAGCACTGTGAGGGCATAATGGAGATGTTTGAAGGCAAAATGGAGTCGTTTGACGGCAAAATGGAGCAGTGTGTGGGCAAAATTGAGCAGTATGAGGGCAGAACAGAGAAGCGTGATGACACAATGGATTACTGTGTTTACACAATTGAGCAGAGTGAGGGCATAATGGACCAGTGTGAGGGAAAAATGCAGCAGGGTGAGGACACAATGGAGAAGGGTGAATTAATAACTGAGCAGTGTGAGAGCACAATGGAGCAGTATGATGACACAATATAGCTGTGTGATGGCACAATGGAGCTGTGTGATGACAAAATTCAGCAGTGTGAGGGCACAATGGAGCAGTGTGATGGCACAATGGATCTGTATCATGACAGAATGGAGCAGTTTCAGGGTACAATGGAGCTGTGGGATGGCAAAATGGAGCAGAATGAGGGCACAATGGAGCACTGTGATTACACAATTGAACAGTGTAATGACACAATGGAACTGTGTGAGGGCACAATGGAGCAATTTGAGGGCACAATGGAGCAGTGTGTTGACACAATGGAGCATCATGATGAAACAATGCAGCAGTGTGATGGCGCAATGGAGCAGAGTGTCGGCACATTGGAGGAATGTGCTGGCACAATGGAGCAGTGTGATGACAAAATTGAGCAGATTGAGGGCACAATGGGAGCAGTGTTTTGGCACAATTGCACTGTGGGAAGACAAAATGCAGCAGTGTGAGGGCACAGTGGAGGAGTATGAGGGCAAAATGTAGCAGTGTGATGACATAATAGAGCCGTGTGATGACAAAATGGAGTAGTGATAGGGCACAATAGAGCATGGTGAGGGCATAAAGGAGGAGTGAGTGGGAAAAGTAGAGCACTGTGAGGACACAATGGAGCAGTGTGTTGGCACAAAGGAGCAGTGTGAGGGCACAATATAGCACTGTGAGGGCATAATGGAGCAGTGTGATGTCACAATGGAGCACTGTGATTGCACAAATGAGCAAAGTGAGGGCATAATGGAGCAGTCTGTGGGCAAAATGGAGCTGTGTGATGGGAAAATGGAGCAGCGGGCGGGCAAAATAGAGATGTGTGAGTGCAGAATGGACCAGTGTGATGACAAAGTGGAGCAGTGTGATGATGGAATGGTGCAGTGTAATGGCAAAATGGAGCANCAATTGAGCAGTGTCATGGCACAATGGAGCAGTGTGATGACACAATGGAGCAGTGTGATATAACAATGGAGCAGTATAATGACACAATAGAGTACGGTTATGATACAAAGGAGCAGTGTGAGTGCACAATGGAGCAGTGTGAGGGCACAACAGAGCAATGTGATGGAACAGTGTGATGGCAGAATGGAGCAGTGTACTGGCACAATTGAGGAGTTTAACGGCACAATGGAGCAGTGTGATGGCACAATAGAGGAGAGTTATTACAAAATGGAGCAGAGTGATGAAAAAATGGAGCAGTGTGAGAGCAAAATGGAGCAGTGTGGTGGTGCAAATGAACAGTGTGATGGCACAATGGAGCAGTGTAATGAAACAGTGGAGCAGTGTGAGGGCACAATGGAGCATTGTGTTGGCAAAATGGAGCAGTGAGATAGCAAAATAGAGCACTGTTAGGGCACAATTGAGCAATGTGATGGGACAATGGAGCAGTGTGATGGAGGAGTGGAGCAGTGTGCTGGCACAATTGAGCAGTGTGATGACACAATGGAGCAGGGTAATGGCACAATGGAGCATTAGGTTGGCAAAATGGAGTAGTTCGAGGGCAAAATAGAGCACTGTGAGTGCAAAATTGAGCAGCGTGTGGGCACAAAGACAGTCTGAATGCACAATGGAGCAACGTGAGAGCACAATAGAGCATTGTGAGGAAATAATGGAGGAGAGTGATGAAAAACGGAGCAGGGTGATGATGCAATGGAGCAGCGTGATGGCACAATGGAGCAGTGTGATGACACAATGGAGCAGTGTGATGGCACAACGGAGTTGTGTATTGATACAATGGAGCAGGGTGCGGGCACAGCATAGCTGTGTGATGGCAAAATGAAGCAGTGTGAGGACACAATGGAGCAGTGTGATGGCACAATGGAGCAGTGTGAGGGCACAATAGAGCAGTGTTATGGCACAATGGAGCAGTGTGTTGACACAATGGAGCTTTGTGATGACACAATGGAGCAGTGCAATGTCACAATGAAGCATTGTGAGGGCAAAAATTAGAAAGTGAGTGCCTAATGGAGCATTTTGAGGGCACAATGGAGTAGTACGATGGCACAAGAGAGCAGAGTGATGATAGAGTGGAGCAGTGTTATGTCACAACGGCGCACAGTGAGGGCACAAAGGAGCAAACTATGGGCACAATGGAGCACTGTAAGGGCACAATGGAGCAGTGTGATGGCACAATGTAGTGTGAGGGCACAGAAAGGCAGTGTTAGGGCAGAATGGCGCAGTGTGATGACACAATGGAGCAGGTTGATGATGTAATGGAGCAGTGTGATGGCACAATGGAGCAGTGTGATGACAGAATGGAGCAGTGTGATGTCACTATGGAGCACTGTGAGGTCACAAGGAGCAAATTGAGGGCATAAAGGAGCACTGTGAGGGAACAATGGAAAAGAGTGATGGCAAAATGGAGCAGCATGAGGGGACAATAGAGCAGTGCGAGTGCAGAATGGAGCAGTTTGATGACACAGTGGAGCAGGATGATGATATGATGGAGCAGTGTGATGGCACAATGGAGCAGTGGGATGACACAATGGAGCACTGTGATGTCACATTGGAGCAGTGCGATGTCACAATGGAGCTGTGGGATGACATAATGGAGCAGTGTGTGGGCACAATGGAGCTATGGGATGGCACAATGGACCAGTATGAGGGCACATGGAGCACTGTGATGACACAGTGGAACAGTGTGATGACACAATGGAGCATCGTGTTGACACAGTGGAGCAGTGTGATTACTACATGGAGTAGCGAGATGGCAGAATGGAGCAGTGTAAGGGAACAATGGAGCAGTGTGATAACACAAAGGAGCAGTGTGATGGCACAATGGAGCAGAGTGAGGGAACAATGGAGTAGTGTGATGGCACAATGGAGCTGTGTGATGACACAATTGAGCAGTGTGAGGGCACAATGGAGCAGTGTGATGACACAATATAACAGTGTGATGGCACAATGGAGCTGTATGATGGCACAATGGAGCTGTGTGATGACAGAATTGAGCAGTGTGAGGGCACAATGGAGCATGTGATGGCACAATGGAGCTGTATGATGACACAATGGAGCAGTGGGAGGGCACAGTGGAGCAGTGTGATGGCACAATGGAGCTGTATGATGACACAATTGAGCAGGGTGAGGGCACAGTGGAGCAACGTGATGGCACAATGGAGGAGTGTGACAGCACAATGGAGCAGTGTGTTGACACAATGGAGCAGTGTGATGACACAATGGAACAATGTATTGTCACAATGGAGCACTGTGAGGGCACAAATGAGCAAAGGGATGTCACAATGGAGCAGTGTGTGGGCACAATGGAGCTGTGTGTTGGGAAAATGGAGCAGCGTGAGGGCACAATATAGCAGTGTGAGGGCAGAATCGAGCAGTGTGATGACACAATGGAGCAGGGTGATGAGGCAATGGATCAGTGTGATTGCACAATGGAGCAGTATGATGACAAATTGGAGCAGTGTGATGGCACAATGGAGCAGTGTGATGGCACAAATTAGTTGCATGATGACACGATTGAACAGTGTGAGGGCACAATGGAGCTGTGGGATGGCACAATGGAGCAAAATGAGGGCACAATGGAGCACTGTGATGACATAATTGAGCAGTGTGATGACACAAAGGAACTGTGTGAGGGTACAATGGAGCAGTGTGAGGGCAGAATGGAGCAGTGTGATGACACAATGGAGCATCATGATGAAACAATGCAGCAGTGTGATGGCACAATGGAGCAGAGTGTGGGCACTTTGGAGGAATATGTCGGCACAATGGAGCAGTGTGATGACACAATGGAGCAGAGTGAGGGCACAATGGAGCAGTGTGCTGGCACAATGGCGCACTTGGAAGACAAAATGGAGTAGCGTGAGGGCACAATGGAGGAGTATGAGGGCACAAAGGAGCAATGTGATGACACAATAGAGCAGTGTGATGACAAAGGTGTAGTAATAGGGGACAATAGAGCACAGTGAGGGCTCAGTGGAGCAGTGAGCGGGCAAAGTAGAGCACATTGAGTATGCAATGGAGCAGTGTGATGGCAAAATGGAGCAATGTATTGACAGTGGAGCAGTGTACAGCACAATAGAGGACACTGAGAGCAAAATGGATCAGTGTGAGTGCACAATGGAGCATTGTGATGGCACAATGGAGTAGTGTGATATCAGAATGGAGCAGTGTAATGACACAATGGAGCAGGGTGATGATGCAATGGATCAGTGTGATGGCACAATGGAGCAGTATGATGATAAAGTGGAGCAATGTGATGGCACAATGGAGCAGTGTAATGACACAATGGAGTAGGGGGATGACACAAAGGAGCAGTTGGTTTGCACAATGGAGCCATGTGATGGCACAACGGAGCAGTGTCAGGGCACAATTGTGCATTGTGAGGGCACAATAGAGCAGTGTGAGGGCACAATAATGCATTGTGAGGAAATAATGGAGGAGAGTGATGACAAAATGGAGCAGGGTGATGATGCAATGGAGCAGTGTGGTGACACAATGGAGCAGTGTGATGGCACAATGGAGAAGCGTAAGGGCACAAAAAAGCAGTGTTAGGGCAGAATGGCGCAGTGTGATGACACAATGGGGCAGGGAGATGATGTATAGGAGCAGTGTGATGGCACAATGGAGCAGTGTGATGACACAATGGAGCAGTGTGATGTCACTAAGGAGCACTGTGAGATAACAAAGGAGCAAATTGAGGGCATAAAGGAGCACTGTGTGGGAACAATGGAGCAGTGTGATGGCAAAATTGAGCAGCGTGAGGGGAAAATAGAGCAGTGTGTGGGCAGAATGGAGCAGTGTGATGACACAATGGAGCAGGATGATGATGTAATGGAGCAGGGTGATGGCACAATGGAGCAGTGTGATGACAGAATGGAGCACTGTGATGTCACAATGGAGCAGTGCGATGGCACAATGGAGCTGTGTGATGACACAATGGAGCAGTGTGTGGGCACATTGGAGCTATGTGATGGCACAATGGACCAGGATGAGGGCACAATGGAGCTATGTGATGGGAAAATGGAGCAGCGTAAGGGCACAATAGAGAAGTGTGACTGCAGAATGGAGCAGTGTGATGACAAAATGGAGCAGTGTGATGATGGAATGGTGCAGTGTAATGGCACAATGGAGCAGGGTGATGACACAATGGAGCAGTGTGATGTCAAAATGGAGCAGTGTGAGGGCAAAATGGAGCTGTGTGATGACAATATGGAGCAGTGTGGTGACAAAATTGAGCAGTGTGATGACACAATGGAACAGTGTGAGGGCAAAATGGAGCAGTGTGAGGGCACAATGGAGCAGTGTGAGGGCATAATGGAGTGGTGTGATGACAAAATGGAGCACTGTGAGGGAAGAAAGGAGCAAAGTGAGGGTACAATTGGGCACTGTGAGGGCACAATGGAGCAGACTGATGAGACAATGGAGCAGTGTGATGGCACAATGGAGCACAGTGAGGGCACAAAGGAGCAAAGTGAGGGAAAAAAGGAGCAGTGTGAGGGCACAAAGGAGCAGTGTGATGGCACATGGAGCAGCATGAGGGCACAGTAGTGCATTGTGAGGAAAGAATGGAGGAGAGTGATGACAAAATGGAACAGGTTGATGATGCAATGGAGCAGTGTGATGGCACAATGGAGCAGTGTGATGACACAATGGAGCAGTGTAATGGCACAATGGAGTTGTGTAATGACACAATGGAGCAGGGTGTGGGCACAGCGGAGCTGTGTGATGGCAAAATGCAGCAGTGTGAGAGCACAATGGAGCAGTGTTATGGCACCATGGAGCAGTGTGAGGGCACAATAGAGCAGTGTTATGGCACAATGGAGCAGTGTGTTGACACAAAGGAGCATTGTGATGACACAATGGAGCATTGTGAGGGCACAAAGGAGAAATTGAGTGTATAATGGAGCATTTTGAGGGCACAATGGAGTAGTATGATGGCACAAGGGAGCAGAGTGATGATCGAGTGGAGCAGTGTGATGTCACAATGGCGCACTGTGAGGGCACAAAGGAGGAAAGTGTGGGTATAATGGAGCACTCTGAGGGCACAATGGAGCAGTGTGATGGCACAATGGAGTAGAGTGAGGCCACAAAAAACCAGTGTTAGGGCATAATGGAGCAGTGTGATTACACAATGGAGCAGGTTTATGATGTAATGGAGCAGTGTGATGGCACAATGGAGCAGGGTTGATGATGTATTGGAGCAGTGTGATGGCACAATGGAGCAGTGTGATGACACAGTGGAGCAATGTGATGACACAATGGAGCAGAGTGATGTCAGTATGGAGTACTGTGAGGGCACAAAGGAGCAAATTGAGGGCATAAAGGAGCACTTTCAGGGAACAATGGAGCAGTGTGATGGCAAAATGGAGCAGCATGAGGAGACAATAGAGCAGTGTGAGGAGAGAATGGAGCAGTGTGATGACACAATGGAGCAGGTTGAGGATGCAATGGAGCAGTGTGATGACACAATGGGGCATTTTGATGTCACAATGGAGCAGCGTGATGGCACAATGGAGCTGTGTGATGACACAATGGAGCAGTGTGTGGGCACAATGGAGCTATGTGATGGCACAATGGACCAGTATGAGAGCACAATGGAGCAGTGTGACGGCAAAATGGAGCAGGGTGTGGGCACAATGGAGCAGTATGAGGGCAGAACAGAGCAGTGTGAAGACACAATTGATTACTGTAATTACACAATGGAGCAGAGTCAGGGCACAATGGAGCAGAATGAGTGAGCATTGGAGCAGTGCGAGGGCAGAATGGAGCAGTGTGATGACACAATGGAGCAGTGTAATGATAGAATGGAGCAGTGTAATGGCACAATGTAGCAGTGTGATGACACAATGGAGCAGTGTGATGTCACAATGGAGCAGTGTGAGGGCACAATGGAGAAGTGTGATGACACTATGGAGCAGGGTGGTGACACAATGGGGCAATGTGATGACACAAGGGAACAGTGTGAGGGCACAATGGAGCAGTTTGTGGGCACAATGGAGCACTGAGTGGCCACAATGTCACAGTGTAAGGGCACAATAGAGCAGTGTGAGGGCAGAATGGAGCAGGGTACAGGCACAATGGAGCAGTATAATCACACAATGGAACCCTGTGAGAGAAGAAAGGAGCAAAGTGAGGGTCCAGTTGAGCACTGTGAAGGCACAATGGAGCAATGTGAGGGCACAATGGAGCAGTGTGATGACACAATGGTGCATCATGATGAAACAATGAAGCAGTGTGATGGCACAATGGAGCAGAATGTGGGCACATTGGAGGCATGTGTCAGCATAATGGAGCAGCGTGAGGGCACAATGGAGGAGTATGAGGGCACAATGGAGCAGTGTGATGACACAAAAGAGCAGTGTGATGACAAAACGGAGTAGTGATAGGGAACAATAGAGCACAGTGAGGGCACAATGGAGCAGTGAGTGTGCAAAGTTGAGCTCTTTGAGGACACTATGGAGCAGCGTGAGAGCACAATAGAGCACTATTAGGGCATAGTGGAGAAGTTTGAAGGCACAATGGAGCAGGGTGTGGGCAAAATTGAGCAGTATGAGGGCATAACGGAGCAGCATGATGACAATGGATTACTGTGTTTACACAATTAAGCAGAGTGAGGGCACAATGGAGCAGTGTGAGGGAAAAATGTACCAGGGTGAGGACACAATGGAGCAGTGTGAAGGAACAATTGAGCACTGTGAGGGAACAATGGAGCTGTGTGATGACACAGTTGAGCAGTGTGAGGGAACAATGGAGCAGTGTGATGGCACAATCGAACTGTATCATGACACAATAGAGCAGTTTGAGGGCACAAGGAAGCAACGTGATGGCACAATGGAGCAGTGTGATGACAAATTGGAGGAGTGTGATGACACAATGGATCATTGTGATGTCACAATCGAGCACGGTGATTGCACAAATGAGTAAAGTCAGGGCACAATGGAGCAGTGTGTGGGAAAAATGGAGCTGTGTGATGGGAAAATGGAGCAGCGTGAGGGCACAATAGAGAAGTGTGAGGGCAGAATGGAGCAGTGTGATGACAAAATGGAGCAGTGTGATGATGGAATGGTGCAGTGTAATAGCACAATGGAGCAGCGTGATGACACAATGGAGCAGTGTGATGTCAAAATGCAGCAGTGCGAGGGAACAATGGAGACACGTGATGACATTAGGAAGAAGTGTGGTGACACAATGGAGCAGTGTGATGACACAATGGAACAGTGTGCGGGCACAGTGGAGCAGTGTTTGGGCACAATGGAGCAAGGTGTGGCCACAATGGCACAGTGTGATGATACAATAGAGCAGTGTGAGGGCACAATGGACCAGTGTAAGGGCACAATGGAGCAGTGTGATGACAAAATGGAGCACTGTGAGGGAAGAAAGGAGTAAACTAAGGGTACAATTGAGCACTGTAAGGGCACATGGAGCAGACTGATGAGACAATGGAGCAGTGTGATGGCACAATTGATCACAGTAAGGGCACAAAGGAGCAGTGTGAGGGCACAAAGGAGCAGTGTGATGGCACATGGAGCAGCATGAGGGCAAAATAGTGCATTGTGACGAAAGAATGGAGGAGAGTGATGACAAAATGGAACAGGTTGGTGATGCAATGGAGCAGTGTGATGGCACAATGGAGCATTGTGAGGGCACAAAGGAGAAAGTGAGTGCATAATGGAGCATTTTGAGGGCACAATGGAGTAGTAAGATGTCACAAGGGAGCAGAGTGATGAGAGTGGAGCAGTGTGATGTCACAATGGCGTTCTGTGAGGGCACAAAGGAGCAAAGTGTGGGTATAATGGAGCACTGTGAGGGCACAATGGAGCAGTATGATGGCACAATGGAGCAGGTTGATGATGTAATGGAGCAGTGTGATGGCACAATGGAGAAGTGTGATGACACAATGGAGCAGGGGGATGATGTAATGCAGCAGTGTAAGGGCACAATGGAGCTGTGTGATGACACTATGGAGCAGTGTGATGACACAATGGAGCAGTGTGAGGGCACATCGGAGCAATGTGTGGCCACAATAGCATAGTGTGATGACACAATAGAGCAGGGTGACGGCACAATGGAGCTCTGTGAGGGCACAGTGGAGCAGTGTGATGAGACAATGGAGCAGTGTGATGACACAATGGAGCAGTGT
This sequence comes from Rhizomys pruinosus, assembly GCA_009823505.1. Classification (NCBI taxonomy): domain Eukaryota; kingdom Metazoa; phylum Chordata; class Mammalia; order Rodentia; family Spalacidae; genus Rhizomys; species Rhizomys pruinosus. Next base: position 2,531,912 of record VZQC01003035.1, read on the forward strand.
GATGACATAATGGAGCAGTGTGATGACACAAGGGAGTTGTGTCATGACACAGTGTATCAGGGTGAGGGCACAGCGGAGCTGTGTGATGGAAAAATGCAGCAGTGTGAGGGCACAATGGAGCAGTGTGATGGCACAATGGAGCAGAGTGAGGGCACAATGGAGCAGTGTGTTGACACAAAGGAGCATTGTGATGACACAATGGAGCAGTGTGATGTCACAATGGAGCATTGTGTGGACATAAAGGAGAAAGTGAGTGCATAATGGAGCATTTTGAGGGCACAATGGAGTAGTATGATGGCACAAGTGAGCAGAGTGATGATAGAGTAGAGCAGTGTGATGTCACAATGGCACACTGTGAGGGCACAAAGGAGCAAAGTGTGGGTAAAATGGAGCACAGTGAGGGCACAATGGAGCAGAGTTATGGCACAATGGATTAGCGTGAGGGCACAAAACAGCAGTGGTAGGGCAGAATTGAGCAGTGTGATGACAAAATGGAGCAGGGTGATGATGTAATGGAGCAGTGTGTTGGCACAATGGAGCAGTGTGATGACACAATGGAGCAGTGTGAAGGAACAATTGAGCAGTGTGAGGACACAGTGGAGCAGTGTGATGACACAATATAGCAGTGTGATGGCACAATGGAGCTGTGTGATGACAAAACTGAGCAGTGTGAGGGAACAATGGAGCAGTGTGATGGCACAATGGAGCTGTATCATGACACATTGGAGCAGTTTGAGGCACAATGAAGCAACGTGATGGCACAATGGAGCAGTGTGATGACAAATTGGAGCACTGTGATGACACAATGGAGCACTGTGATGACACAATGGAGCAGTGTGATGTCACAATGGAGCACTGTGATTGCACAAATGAGCAAACTGAGGGCACAATGGAGCAGTGTGTGGGCACAATGGAGCTGGGTGATGGAAAAATGGAGCAGTGTGAGGGCATAGTAGAGAAGTGTGAGGAGAGAATGGAGCAGTGTGATGACACAATGGAGCATTGTGATGATGGTATGGTGCAGTGTCATGGCACAATGGAGCAGGGTGATTGTCCTAGTTTGTCTTCCATTGCTGTGACAAAACACTCTGACTGACACCAACTTGGGGAGGAAAGGGTTTATTCAGCTTACATCTCCTGGGTCACAGTTGATCACTTAGGGAGCCCAAAGCAGGAACTCAGGGTAGGAACCTGGAGCCTAGAGCTGAAGCACAGGCCATGGAGGAATGCTGTTCACTGGCTTGCTCCCCTGGCTCATGACCAGCCTTCTTTCTTATACTGTACACAACAACCTGCCCAGGTTGGCACTTCTCATTGTGGGCTGGTCCCTCCCACACTGCTTGACCATCAAGACAATACTCCACAGATGTGGCCACAGGCCAATCCAATGGAGCCAATTCCCCAACTGAGGCTTCCTCAACCCAGGTGTGTCAAGTTGATACTAAAGCTATCCAGCACAGTGATGATACAATGGAGCAGTGTGATGAGACAATGGAGCAGTGTGATTACACAATGGAGCAGTGTGATGTCACTATCAAGCACTGTGAGGGCACACAGGAGCAAAATGAGGGCATAATGTAGCACTGTGAGGGCACAAAGGAGCAGTGTGATGGCACAATGGAGCAGCGTGAGGGCACAATAGAACAGTGTGAGGGCAGAATGGAGCAGTGTGATGACACAATGGTGCAGGGTGATGATGTAATGGAGCACTGTGATGGTACAATGGAGCAGTGTGATGACACAATGGAGCACTGTGATGTCACAAAGGAGCAGTGTGATGGCACAATGGATCTGTGTGATGACACAATGGAGCAGTATGATGTCAAAATGGAGCACTGTGAGGACAAAAATGAGCAGCATGAGGGCACAAGGGAGCACTGTGAGGGCAAAATGGAGCAGTGTGATGGCAGAAAGGAGCTGCATGAGGGCACAATGGAGCAGTGTGAGGGCAGAATCGGGCAGTGTGATGACACAATGGAGCAGTGTGATGATGGAATGGAGCAGGATGATGGCACAATGGAGGAGTGTGTGGACACAATGGAGCAGTGTGATGTCAAAATGGAGCAGTGTGAGGGCACAATGGAGCCATGTGATGACATTATGGAGCAGTGTGGTGAAACAATGGAACAGTATGAGGGCAAAATGGAGCAGAGTGAGAGCACAATGGAGCAGTGTGATGATACAATGGAGCACTGTGAGGGAAGAAAGGAGCAAAGTGAGGGTACAATTGAGCACTGTGAGGGTACAATGGAGCAATGTGATAAGACAAAGGAGCAGTATGATGGCACAATGGAGCAGAGTGAGGGCTCAAAGGAGCAAAGGGGGGGGGAATGGAGCAGTGTGAGGGCACAAAGGAGCAGTGTGATGGCACAGTGGAGCAGCATGTGGGCACAATAGTGCATTGTGAGGAAAGAATGGAGGACAGTGATGACAACATGGAGCAAGTTGATGGTGCAATGGAGGAGTGTGATGGCACAATGGAGCAATGTCTTGACAAAATGGAGCAGTGCGATGACAAAATGGATTTGTGTAATGACACAATGGAGCAGGGTGAGGGCACAGCAGAGCTGTGTGATGGCAAAATGCAGCAGTGTGAGGGCAAAATGGAGCAGTGTGATGGCACAATGGAGCAGTGTGAATGCACAATGGAACAATGTTATGGCACAACGGAGCAGTGGGTTGACAAAATGGAGCATTGTGATGACACAATGGAGCAGTGTGGTGTCACAATGGAGCATTAGGAGGGCACAAAGGAGAAAGTGAGTGCTTAATGGAGAATTTTGAGGGCAAAATGGAGTAGTATGATGGCACAAGGGAGCAGAGTGATGATAGAGTGCAGCAATGTGATGGCACAATGGCGCACTGTGAGGGCACAAAGGAGGAAAGTATGGGCATAATGGAGCACTGTGAGGGCACAATGGAGCAGTGTGATGGCACAATGGAGTAGCGTGAGGGCACAAAAAAGCAGTGTTAGGGCAGAATGGAGCAGTGTGATGACACAATGGAGCAGAGTGATGATGTAATGGAGCAGTGTGATGGCACAATGGAGCAGTGTGATGACACAATGGAGCAGTGTGATGACACAATGGAGCAGTGTGATGTCAATATGGAGCACTGTGAGGGCACAAAGGAGCAAATTGAGGGCATAAAGGAGCACTGTGAGGGAACATTGGAGCAGTGTGATGGCAAAATGGAGCAGCATGAGGAGACAATAGAGCAGTGTGAGGAGAGAATGGAGCAGTGTGATGACACAATGGAGCAGGATGAGGATGCAATGGAGCAGGGTGATGACACAATGGAGCACTTTGATGTCACAAAGGAGCAGTGCGATGACACAATGGAGCTGTGTGATGACACAATGGAGCAGTGTGTGGGCACAATGGAGCTATGTGATGGCACAATGGACCAGTATGAGAGCACAATGGAGCAGTGTGATGACACAGTGGAGCAGTGTGATGACAAAATGGAGCATTGTGTTGACACAGTGCAGCAGTGTGATTGCTAAATGGAGCAGCGAGAGGGCACAATGGAGCAGTGTAAGGGCACAATGGAGCAGTGTGATGACACAAAGAGCAGTGTGATGGCACAATGGACGAGAGTGAGGGCACATGGAGAAGTGTGAGGGAACAATACACCAACGTTAGGACAAAATGGAGCACTGTGATGGCACAATTCAACATTGTGAGGGCACAATGGAGCAGTGTTATGACACAATATAGCAGTGTGATGGCAAAATGGAGCTGTGTGATGACACAAAGAGCAGTGTCAGGGCACAATGGAGCAAAGTGATGGCACAATGGAGCAGTGTGATGTCAAAATGAAGCAGTGTGATGACACAATGGAGCAGTGTGATGTCAAAATGGAGCAGTGTGATGTCACAATGGAGCACTGTGAGGGCACAAATGAGCAAAGTGAGGTCACAATGGAGCAGTGTCTGGGCACAGTGGAGCTGTGTGATGAGAAAATGGAGCAGCGTGAGGGCACAATATAGCAGTGTGAGGGCAGAATGGAGCAGTGTCATGACACAATGGAGCAGGGTGATGATGCAGTGGATCAGAGTGATTGCACAATCTCCATTGACAAATTGGAGCAGTGTGATGGCACAATGGAGCAGTGTGATGGCACAAATTAGCTGTGCGATGAAATGATTGAGCAGTGTGAGGGCACAAGGAAACTGTGGGATGGCACAATGGAGCAGAATGAGGGCACAATGGAGCACTGTGATGACAGAATTGAGCAGTGTAATGACACAATGGAACTGTGTGTGCGCACAATGGAGCAGTGTGAGGGCACAATAGAGCAGTGTGATGACACAGTGGAGCATCATGATGAAACAATGAAGCAGTGTTTTGGCACAATGAAGCAGACTGTGGGCACATTGGAGGAGTGTGCCGGCACAATGGAGCAGTGTGATGACACAATGGAGCAGACTGAGGGCACAATGCAGCAGTGTGTTGGCACAAGCGCACAGTGCGAACACAAAATGGAGCAGCATGAGGGCACAATGGTGGAGTATGAGAGCACAATGGAGCAGTGTGATGACAAAAAAGAGCAGTGTCATGTCAAAATGGAGTAATGGTAGGGCACAATAGAGCATGGTGAGGGCACAATGGAGCAGTGAGTGGCCAAAGCAGAGCACTGTGAGGACAAATGGAGCAGTGTGATGGCACAATGGAGCAATGTATTGACACAATGGACCAGTGTAAGGCACAATAGAGGACTGTGAGAGCAAAATGGATCAGTGTGAGTGCACAATGGAGCATTGTGATGGCACAATGAAGTAGTGTGACGGCACAATGGAGCTGTGTGCTGACACAATGGAGCACTGAGAGGGCACAATGGAACTGTGATGGCACAATGGGGCAGTGTGTGGGCACAATGGAGCAGTGTGGTGACACAATGGAGCAGTGTGATGACACAAAGTAACAGTGTGAAGGTACAATGGAGCAGTGAGAGTACAACATGGAGAAGTGTGAGGGCACAATTGTGCAGTGTGATGGCACAATGGAGCAGCATTTGGGCACAAAGTAGCTGTGTCAGGGCAGAATGGAGCAGAGTGATGACACAATGGAGCAGTGTGGTGAAGCAATGGAGCAGTGTGATGGCAGAATGGAGCTGTTTGATGACACAATGGAGCAGCGTGAGGGAACAATGGAGCAGTGTGATGATACAATGGAGTAGAGTGATGACACAAAGGAGCAGTGTGAGTGCACAATGGAGCCGTGTGATGGCACAATGGAGCATTGTGAGGGCACAATGGAGCAGTGTGGTTACACAATGGAGAACTCTGATGACACAATGGAACAGTGCGAGGGAACAATGGAGCAGTGAGAGGGCAAAATGGAGCAGTGTGAAGGCACAATGGTGCAGTGTGATGGCAACATGGAGCAGCGTTTGGTCACAATGAAGCTGTGTAAGGGCAGAATGGAGCATAGTGATGACACAATGGTGCAGTGTGGTGATGAAATGAAACAGTGATGTCACAATGGAGCAGTGTGATGACAAAATGGAGCTATGTGATGGCAAAATGGAGCACTGTCATAGCATAATGCAGCAGTGTGATGACACAATGGAGCAGTGTGAGAGAAGAATGGAGCAGTGTGATGACACAATGGAGTAGTGTGATGAAACAAAGGAGCAGTTGGAGTGCACAATGGAGCCCTGTGATGGCACCATGGAGCAGTGTGTGGGCACAATGGAGCAGTGTGTGGGCACAATGGTGCATTGTGAGGGCACAATAGAGTAGTGTTATTACACAATGGAGCAGAGTGATGAAACAATGGAGCAGTGTGATGGCACAATGGAGCAGTGTGAGGGCACAATTGAGCAGTGTGAGGGAACAATAGAGCAGTGTGAGGGCACAATGGAGCTGTGTGAGGGCAGAATGGAGCAGTGTGATGACAAAATGGAGCAGGGTGATGATGCAATGGATCAGTGTCATGGCACAATGGAGCAGTGTGATGACAAAATGGAGCATTGTTATGGTGCAATGGAGCAGTGTGATGACACAATGGAGCAGGGTGATGACACAATTGAGCAGTGTGAGGGCACAATGTACCTGTGTGTTGGTATAAGCGGCCAAAAGAAAAACGGGCCTACTGAAAGGACGCAGGCCTGGCCTTGAGTTTCAGACTGTCCCCCCGCCCTTCGAGTAGACGATGGAATCTCAAAAATGCCTCTGTGATATCGTATGCTAATAAGGTGTGCATGGTAGGTAGTTAGCTATAGATCCTAATAAACCTTTCCATCTCGACCTTGTATTTACCCACCAATCATATGCTGTAGACATCCCCTCATACGAAATCCCCCCCAACCTATAAAATGTGTGTACACCCCCAATAAAGTTGAGATCCTGCTTGACTCAACTCCCTGCAGCGGTTGTTTTCGGTTCGGCAGCGCGCCCACTCTCTCCAGTCCCACTTCGCGGCGGGCCGGTGGGGTGAAGCTTTTCGGCGGAGGGGAAACCGGGGAAGGTGGTATACACTCTCTGCCTCCTCCTGCGACCCCCCGCATCTTGGCGCCCGAACAGGGACACAAAGGGACAAGTAATCCGGCTGGAGCAAGCGGTTTTCGGGTGGGTGAGTCCCCAAGATGGGAAACGCAACAGGCAAGAATAAGGACCCGGCGCTACGGGCGCTGAGATTAATGCTTAAGTCCTGAGGCCTTGAATTAAGTGATTCCTCCGCAGAAACGTCATGGGACCATGTCCTCTATCTTGCCCCCTGGATTAGGGGGGCCAATCTATTTTCTTGGGAAGTGTGGTCCCGGGTGGAGAAGCTGGCCAGGGAAAGGGAAAAAATCTTAGGAATTGAGCCTCCCTTAGGCTTTTATCCTATAATTATGGCCCTTAAGGCCACCTTCCACCCAGACTCCTTACCCCCACCGGGGAAAGGAGACTCCCCTGAGGCGGAGCCCGACTTAGACAAAAAGGAGGCCCAGTGGGAAGCCTTTGTTGATGAACGAGCAGAAAACAAGGAAGCTGCTGGGGACGCCAAACCCGCAGAACCACCTTCCCCGAATACGGCATTGTGCACTGAGATTAGAGACCTGCAGGCCACACCTAAGACGGACGTGGGGGGGGAGGCCCTCCACCCCCGTATGGGATCTTGCTGACCCCTCAAAAAGGCCCAGGGCCAGTAAAGGACCTGGGGGTCCCCACCAGGGCCCAGGAGACCCGGGCATTCCTGGTAAATGTCAACCCCACGCCGGGTCGGCCCCTTGAGTGGTATCCTTGGGAGGCTAAAGACTTAAAGGAACTAAAAAAGGCGGTGGCAGAGGACGGTCCCAACTCCCCGTGGGCCACCACGCTCCTGCAGGACATTGCCTACCACCCCTGTGTACCCAAAGATTGGATGGACACTGCTAAAGCGGTGCTTCCTAACCCCATTTTCATTAAGTTTGTAGCTTTGCTCCGGGAGGAATGTAGGCTCCAGGGCGAGGCAAACGCAGCCAACGACCCGCCGATCCCCATCACCTGGGGCATGCTGACAGGGGCCCAAGAGGGATGCACCACAGGGATCCAACAGGCTCAAGTGGCACTGCCTCAATACAGGGAACAGGTGAGGGACTGTGGCCTCCGTGCCTGGTACAAGCTAGATACGGGACCCACTGAGGGTTCGATGTCAGGGATGAGACAAAAACCTGGGGAAGACCTCCCCTGGTTCATCGACAGAGTAGAACAAAGCATTAAGCGCAAATTGCCTCCTGGAGACATAAGGGATCAATTCATCAAACTAATAGTATGGGAGGGAATGAATGGTGATCATAAACGAGCATGTGCAAGACTAAAAGACCGTTCCCTACATACATGGATCCTGGCTACCCAGGATATCGGGACTCAGTCTCATAAAGTACAAGTCTTAACAGTGGCCTTAACACAGGCACTGTCATCCTTAAATGAAGGGGCACGGTCTAGAGACGCCCCAAAGACACGGGGGGCATGCTTTTCATGTGGAAAAGAAGGCCATTATCGTAAAGACTGCCCCAACTCAAAGGAAAGTTTTGGCCAGGGATGGGGAGGTCGAAATGCCCCCGCCCCATGCCCTAGATGCAAAAAGGGGTATCATTGGAGGCGGGATTGCCAATCCAAGTTTGATATTGATGGAAAGCCTTTAAACTAGAAAAGGGGCAACCTCCAGCCCCGTTATCATCAAGGAGGCAGGGCTCTCGTCCCAGGCCTATGAACAGGGACCCTTGTCTGGTTAATTGGACAGTCCCCCTACTGGACTTTACACGCCCTCAAACGACTCTGTCCATAGGGGGAAAAGGTTTTACGTGCCTTCTGGACACAGGAGCCGATAGAACAGTACTAAAAAGGGAGGAAGTCCCCTCCGATTGGGACCTGGTGCCTGGACCATCGGTTACAGGGGTTGGCGGAACAACAGATGCCTGGGAAGCGGCATCCTTCCTCCCCTGGGTGGGGCCAGAGGGAGAGCGGGGGTGCATTCGCCCTCTAGTGGTTAAGGGCCTAAAGGACAACTTGGCGGGAAAGGACATAATGGCCCAAATGGATGTGGTCCTCACCACGGACCATAATAAATTCTTTGAGGAACCATTGGGAGCAGCACCCGACCCCACATGCCACGTAAATAAGGATCCCACTCAGGTGCACCCCCAATTCAAAGGGCCACTGCCCCACGCATTCCGCCGATTATTTGGAAGCCGGGTAAACCGGTTTGGGTGGAGCAGTGGCCCTTCAAAGAAGAAAAGTTGACGGCCCTCAGACATATTGTCGATGACCTGTTGGCCCAGGGGCGTGTCCGTTCCTCTATGAGCCCATTTAATACCCCTGTGTTCATAATAAAAAAGGCTTCAGGCAAATGGAGGATGTTACAGGACTTAAGAAAAATAAATGACAGAATGGAGATTGCTGGAGCCCCCCTGAAGGGAATGCCCTGGGTTCCTGCAATACCCACTGAGTTCCATCTAGCAGTAATTGACCTTAAAGATTGTTTTTTCTCCATCCCTCTCCATCCAGAGGACTGTCATAAATTCGCATTCTCTGTCCCCTCAACTAACTTTGCAAGCCCTGATAAAAGATATGAATGGGTGGTCCTTCCTCAGGGGATGGCGAATAGTCTGGCCTTTTGCCAAAATTATCTAGCCACATTACTACATGACTTTTTCTATGGTGACCCCGACGTCCTTCTGTACGCTTATATGGATGATCTCATCATGGGTCACAGGGCCTTACCAAGACTCCACCAATTAATGGACAAGATTTCAGATCACCTTGGAGAGGCTGGTTTTATCATCGCCCCTGAAAAGGTACAATGGGTGCCCCCACTTAAAGTACTGGGCACAGAACTCCACCTTTCTGCTGTCAGGCCCCTTCTCTCCTCCATCTCTATCTCCCAAAAACTTGAAATCACCCAGTTACAAAAGGTATTGGGAGAAATAAATTGGCTCAGGCCCTGGGTTGGAGTCTCCACTGAGACTCTCCTCCCCCTCTTCTCCCTTCTCGAAAAAGGGGAGCCCAAGGGAGGGGAGGTTGAACTCTCCAAACAACATTTACAAATCCTAGATCAATTTTCTAGGGCTCTATTTTCGGCCAAACTACAGAGGTTCGATACAAAAAACGACCTTGCATTTTGGATTTTTCCGGGAAAGGAGCTCGCTATGGCCATATTAGTCCAAGATGGGAAACCGTTGGAATGGGTACATACCTCTCTTGGTGGAACACCAAGGGTGTACACGATCTTAGATCAAATAACTGATACTATCAAAAAGGGCAGAAATTTAGCAATCAGACACTATGGTAGAGACCCTGACACTATAGTCATACCCCTCTGAATGGAAGACATGGAATGGGCACTAAGTACCCACCCTCAATTACCGCTAGACCTGGAGGGATTTCTAGGTGTCCTGGATTGTCATTTCGGCCCTTCCCCATGGGCCACACTCCTCCAACGACTCCCTATTAAATTAGTAGCCAACAACCTCTTTTCCAAAAAAATTCTAGTCGATGCCTTGTATGTGTTCACTGATGGAGGGAGAGGAGGGGGGTGGCTTACACTGCCTATTCCCCAGGGAACCCCAGTGTCCCAGTAAAGATCCGGACCCAAGATGTACAAGGGTCTGCACAATACAAGGAACTACTAGCGGTCACAATGGCCCTTCAGGACTTCGCCCAACCCTTTAACCTCATATCTGATAGCCTATATGTGACAAATCTTCTGCCAGCGCTCCCAGGAGCACATATAAGATTGGACAGAAACCCCATATCAGCTCTCATGATACAAGCTCAGTCCCTTTTGGAGGGCCGGGTGGAGTCCATTTATATCCAACATATAAGAAGTCATTCTCATCTGCCCGGATTCCTTGCTAAAGGAAATGCCATGGCAGACAGACTGACTTCTCAACATTGTTGATGTAACTGAGCCAAATAAACTTCATGAGTTGACTCATCTAAACTGGAGGGGATTACAGGTAAGGTTCCCCCATATCCCGGTCTCAGAACTCAAAAAAATTGTACATACCTGCAAATCTTGTAAACCTTTTCTCAATGTTCCACATCTGCAGGGGCCCGGAGTAAATCCCGGGCTTAATCCCATATCATCCTGGCAGCCAGATGTCACCTTCACGTTACTTCTCGGTTCTTTGAGAAACTTCAATTGGTCTTTTGTTTTCATGTAAGATTCATGATTCAGGAGCATGTTGTTTAATCACATGTGCTTTCATTTCTGTAGAAGTGCCGTCCCATTGCTATTGTCACTGTATTCTTCATACGAATTATTTTTTCAACCCTGGGCCTACCTAAACAGGTCAAAACAGACAATGGGCCTTGCTTTACATCTCAGTCCCTAAGCCAATTTTTTTGTAGATGAAATATCAAACACATCACTGGTATTCCTTATAACCCACAAGGACAAGCAATTATTGAAAGAACTCACCAAACCTTAAAACAACAGTTACAAAAACAAAAAGGGGGCGAGGAGAGGACTGACACCGCAGTCCTCACCTGCAACTAGCAGGGGCACTATTAAACATAAACATTTTAAATTTTACAAAAGACTCTGAACTTAATAGATTTCAAAAACACTGGGGACAACTGCCCCAGAGACCGGCTATTAAAGTCAGATGGAGGGATCCCCTCACACAACAATGGAGGGGCCCAGACCCCTTGATAACTACAGGCAGGGGATTTGCCTGTGTCCTCCCCTTTGGGGAGGGAACGCCCATTTGGCTGCTGGCTAGAAATGTTAGATACCTACCAGAAATAAATTTAACCGCCTAAAATAACCTTACCCAGGGTGGCGCCTGAGAATGAAATCTGTGCTTCCTCCTAGAAATGTCCACCTTACCGAATGCCATGGATGTCGGTACCCTCCACCATGAGCACCATGAAGCTGAGATAATATGGTCAGACACGAGAGCCTTCGTCCTCTGCTCGGTCACCCTCAGCTCCTTCTTCTTCTGGATGGTCATTTTCCTCTGCTGCCGCAGGAACAGACCCCCCCCCCCGCCGTTCTCCTGGTCTGCTTGCTGCCCATCTCTGGAGCCACCCACGGAAAAGGCCACCAGCCAGTTAAGATCATCTGGGTTGTCACAAATATGGCCACTGGAAACCAAGTTAGCACCACTATGCTGACAGGAAGTATAAATGACGGCTGGCCAAACATTTCTGTAGATTTTTGTAAGCTGGCAGACGGCTTTATAACCAGCCAAGGAGGGGACCCATGTGAAGACTGGACAGAGCGGAAGGGAACATTCCACCTAAATTCTTACGTTTGCCCAGGTTCTAATAGAACTTCCGGACAAGTGGAACAATGTGGGGGGGTTGAGGACTACTATTGCAAAAACTGGGGGTGTGAAACCACTGGGCATAACTATTGGCTCCAGGGGTCAAAGGGCTTCATAACGTTAAAAAGGGGAAAGGAGGTACGAATATGGGGCACCAAACCTGGGGACCCAACATATGATAGGTACACCTGCGTCCCTTATGTCTTAGCTTTCACCAAAAAAGGGAAACAGTATGCAGGGTGGGATATGGGCACCAATTGGGGCCTTAGGCTGTACAAAACTGGGCATGATTTTGGAGTACTGTTCTCTGTCCTTAGGAAAATAGAGGTCAAAACAATACAACTAGGACCAACAGCCCCGAGACCGACAATTCAGCCTAGGTTAATCAGCCCCTCCCTGACTACAGAAACAGCCACACCCCGTAACCACACGTCCCATGACCTTACGGACGCACAAAAGAAGAAATCTAGACCCAAACCACAAAAGGGCATGACTATACCAGAGGACAGCCCCTGGCTGACGGCTGTCCGAACAGCTTTTGCTGTCCTCAACTCTACCAAACCAGATTTAACAGACCCTTGTTTATTGTGCCTGACCCCAGGGCCCCCATACTTTGAGGCAGCAGGGGTCGCAGGCGACTATAACATCACCAACAATTTTTCCCCAGGCCGATGCACCTGGACCCCCCAGTTTTCCAGGAATAGGAATCAGGTCAAAAGGGGTGGCCTTACATTGCCACTGTTTGGAAATGCCACTTGCGTGTTTTAAGGGTCCCCCAAGAACAAATATATTGGTATAAATAATTGCTCCCAGATAAGAATAGGAGCATGGGCTTTCCCTGCCCAGGAAGGTGTGTCCTGGCTATGCAAAAAGGCAGGATGGGTTCCCTGCCTGAGCATTTCGACCCTAACCCAAACTAATGACACCTGCGCCATGGTAATAGTCCTTCCCAGAGTTTTATATCGAGGGCCCAAAGAGTTACTGGCAAGAGTCCATACAAGAAGAAAAAGGAAAGTGATCACGGCGGCAACCCTTGCGACAGTGATGGGCCTAGGGATTGTGGGTACCGCTACTGGGTCAGCTGCAATCGCTATCACTGATCAAAAATTTAAGTAATTACACCATATGTTGTATACTAACCTAGACAAGATGGAGGTGGCAGTACGGCATCTAAAGTAATCCTTGGACTCTTTAGCTGAGGTAGTCATACAGAACAGAAGAGGGTTAGATCTGATTACACTGGAACAAGGAGGGATCTGTAAAGCCTTAGGAGAAGAATGCTGTTTCTATGCAGACCACTCTGGTGTCATCACAAAAAATTTAGATGAAATTAGAAAAGGTCTAGAGTACAACCGACTTAATACTCAAAATTGGTATGAGGGGTGGTTCAACGCATCTCCCTGGCTCACCACCCTCCTATCAGCCCTTGCGGGGCCGCTAATTATCCTGATGATACTGGTCACCCTTGGTCCCTGGGTCCTGAACTGGCTCGTCAGGTTCGTTCGGCAACAAACTGAAGAGGTACAACTCATGGCCCTTCGAACCTGATACCAACCAATCCCCACCAACGCCCAGAGGCAGCGTTAAAAGCTGTGCATGTAGCCCATGATGGGTAAGGTTTCACCCGGCCCAGGCAACCTAAGACAGGGGGGATAGCCAAAAGCTGCTTCCTACCCAAAGACGGGTAAGTCCTGGAGTCCAGAGGTGAGCCAACCTAAGACAGGCACTGCACCACTAATAAAAATAAATAAAAAAGGGGGAGATGTTGGTATAAGCGGCCAAAAGAAAAACGGGCCTACTGAAAGGATGCAGGCCTGGCCTCGAGTTTCAGACTGTCCCCCCGCCCTTCGAGTAGAAGGTGGAATCTCAAAAATGCCTCTGTGATATCGTATGCTAATAAGGTGTGCATGGTAGGTAGTTAGCTATAGGTCCTAATAAACCTTTCCATCTCGACCTTGTATTTACCCACCAATCATATGCTGTAGACATCCCCTCATACGAAACACCCCCCAACCTATAAAATGTGTGTACACCCCCAATAAAGTTGAGATCCTGCTTGACTCGACTCCCTGCTGTGCTTGTTTTCAGTTCGGCAGTGCACCCACTCTCTCCAGTCCCACTTTGCTGCGGGCCGGCGGGGTGAAGCTTTTCGGCGGAGGGGAAACCGGGGAAGGTGGTATACACTCTCTGCCTCCTCCTGCGACCCCCCGCACCTGTGGGATGGCACAGTGGAGCATAATGAGGGCACAATGGAGCAATGTGATGACAGAATTGAGTAGTGTGATGACACAATGGAGCAGACTGAGGGCACAATGCAGCAGTGTGTTGGCACAAGGGCGCAGTGGGAAGACAAAATGGAGCAGCATGAGGACACAATGGTGGAGTATGAGAGCACAATGGAGCAGTGTGATGACACAAAAGAGCAGTGTGATGACAAAATAGAGTAGTGATAGGGCACTATAGAGCACCATGAGGGCACAACGGAGCAGTGATTAGGCAAAGTCGAGCACTGTGAGGACACATTGGAGCAGTGTGATGGCACTGTATTGACACAATGGATTGACAATGTATTGACACAATGGAGCAGTGTGAGGGCCCAAGAGAGCACTGTGAGGGCATAATGGAAAAGTTTGAATTCAAAATGGAGCTATTTGATCCCAAAATGGATCAGGGTGTGGGCGCAATGGAGCAGTATGAGGGCAGAACGGAGAAGCGTGATGACCCAATGGATTACTGTGATTACACAATGGAACAGAGTGAGGGCACAATGGAGCAGTGTGAAGGCACAATTGAGCAGTGTGAGGGCACAATAGAGCACTGTCAGGGCATAATGGAGAAGTTTGAAGGCACAATAGAGCAGTTTGACGGCAAAATGGAGCAGGGTGTGGGCACAACGGAGCAGTAAGAGGGCAGAACGGAGCAGTGTGAAGACTCAGTGGATTACTGTAATTACACAATGGAGCAGAGTGAGGGCACAATGGAGCAGTGTGAGGGAGCAGTGGAGCAGTGTGAGGGCAAAATGGAGCAGTGTGATGACACAATGGAGCAGTGTGATGATGGAATGGAGCAGTGTAATGGCACAAGGGAGCAGTGTGATGACACAATGGAGCAGTGTGATTTCACAATGGAGCAGTGTGAGGGCACAATGGAGAAGTGTGATGACACTATGGAGCAGTGTGGTGACACAATGGAACAGAGTGATGGCACAATGGAGAAGTTTTGAGGACGGACGGAGGCGATCTGTGATGCACAATTGACAGTGTGGAGGACACAATAGAGCAGAGTGAGGCACATGAGTAGCATGTGAGGCACAAATGGGAGCAAGTATAATGACACAATGAGCACTGTGGAGGGAAGCAAAGGAGCAAATGTGATGTACAATTGAGCACGTGAGGGGACAATAGGAGCATTGTGAGGGCAAAAAGTGCAGTGTGAATGACACAATGGAGGCATCATGATCAAACAGATTGCGAGCAGTGTGATGCACAATGGAGCAGAGTGTGGGCCACGAATTTGAAGCATGTGTCGCATAATGGAGCAGTTGATGACACAATGGAAGATGTGAATGACAAGTGGAGTGACATGAGGGCACAATTGGAGGCAGTGTGATGACACCAATAGCGAGATTGTTGAATGACAAAAAGTAGTGTTATAGGGCACAATAGAGCACACTGAGTGCACAATGGAGCGGGAGTCGGGCAAAAGTATGAAGCACTTTTGAGGTGACACAATGAGGCAGTGGTGATGGCACAATGGACAATGTGATGGACACAATGGAAGCAGTGTGAGGGGCACAATTAGAGCACTGTGAGAGCATAATGGAGAAGTTTTTGAAGTCAAAATGCAGTTGAGGAAAATGACATTTTGACGGCACAATGGAGCATGGTGTGGGCAAAAATTGAGCAGTATGTTGGGATGAACGAGGAGCGGTGATGACAAATGGATTACTGTGTTTTACACAATTGAGCAAGTTGAGGGCACAATGGAGCAGTGTGAGGGGAAAAATGCACCAAGGGTGAGGACACAGTGGACGCAGTGGTGACAGGGAACATTGAGCAGTGTGAGGGCACAAATGGAGCAGTCTGATGACACACATACAGCAGTGTGATGGCACAATGGAGCTGTGATGAATGCACAATTGTTGCAGTGTGAGGGCAACAATGGAGCTGATCATAGGACACCAATAGGAGCAGATTTGAGGGCACAAATGAAGCAAACGTGAACGCACATGGAGGCAGTGTTGATGACAATTGGAGCAGTGTGATGGTCACAATGGAGCATAACTAATCTGCGGAAGAGGGGCGCGTGGTAGAATGTAAGGGCTCGATTGGGGTGAAAAAAGGGGTTTTGAAAACTACAAGCACATGTAGTCTGGACCCTCATTTGATTTAACCTATTGAAATACAACCCCTCACTCCCCGCTGGAAGGTGGGGCTGTGGGTCGTTGGCAACAACAGCCTGCCAAATTGGTTTTAACTGAAGGATGTTTGTACTCTGGATTATCACTTATAGCTAAAAAATGGAAAAAAAAAAAAAACAGAGAGATATGCAGGACGGTCATGGCAGAATGCATGATCTCGGTTGGGGTGGGGGTGGGGGGGAAGGGAAGGGGAGATATGCCTGAACTGAATTGGAAAATGATGTATGAAATGCACAAAGCATCAATAAAAAAAAGTGTAAAAAAATGAGCAAAGTGAGGGCATAATGGAGCAGTGTGTGGGCACAATGGAGCTGTGTGATGGGAAAATGGAGCTGCGTGAGGGCACAATAGAGAAAGGTGAGTGCAGAATGGAGCAGTGTGATGACAAAATGGGGCAGTGTGATGATGGAATGGTGAAGTGTAATGGCACAATGGAGCAGGGTGATGACACAATGGAGCAGTGTGATGAAACAATGGAGGCGTGTGATTACACAATGGAGCAGTGTGATGTCACTATCGAGCACTGTGAGGGCACAAAGGAGCAAATTGAGGGCATAATGTAGCACTGTGAGGGCAAAAAGGAGCAGTGTGATGGCACAATGTAGCAGCGTGAGGGCACAATAGAACAGTGGGAGGGCAGAATGGAGCAGAGTTTTGACACAATGGAGCAGGGTGATGATGTAATGGAGCACTGTGATGGCACAATAGAGCAGTGTGATGACACAATGGAGCACTGTGGTGTCACAAAGGAGCAGTGTGATGGCACAATGGATCTGTGTGATGACACAATGGAACAGTGTGAGGGCACAAAGGAGCTGTGTGATTGCACAATGGAGTACTGTGATGACACAATGGAGCAGTATGATGTCAAAATGGAGCACTGTGAGGGCAAAAATGAGCAGCGTGTGGGCACAAGGGAGCACTGTGAGGGCAAAATGGAGCAGTGTGATGGCAGAAAGGAGCCGCGTGAGGGCACAATGGAGCAGTGTGAGGACAGAATCGGGCAGTGTGATGACACAATGGAGCAGTGTGATGATGGAATGGAGCAGGATGATGGCAAAATGGAGGAGTGTGTGGACACAATGGAGGAGTGTGATGTCAAAATGGAGCAGTGTGAGGGCACAATGGAGCCATGTGATGACATTATGGAGCAGTGTGGTGAAACAATGGAACAGTGTGATGACACAATGCAAGAGTGTGAGGGCACAATGGAACAGTGTGAGGTCACAACGGAGCAATATGTGGCCACAATGGCACAGTGTGATGACACAATAGAGCAGTGTGAGGGCACAATGGAGCAGTGTAAGGACACAATGGAGCAGTGTGATGACACAATGTCACACTGTGAGGGAAGAAAGGAGCCAAGTGAGGGTACAATTGAGCACTGTGAGTGCACAATGGAGCAGTGTGATGAGACAATGGAGCAGTGTGATGGCACAGTGGAGCACAGTGAGGACTCAAAGGAGCAAAGTGAGGGAGAAATGGAGCATTGTGAGGGCACAAAGGAGCAGTGTGATGGCACAATGGAGCAGCATGTGGGCAAAATAGTGCATTGTGAGGAAAGAATGGAGGACATTGATGACAACATGGAGCAGGGTGATGATGCAATGGAACTGTGATGGCACAATGCAGCAGTGTGATGACAAAATGGAGCAGTGTGAGGGCACTACGGAGCTGTGTGATGGCAAAATGCAGCAGTGTGAGGGCACAATGGAGCAGTGTGATGGCACAGTGGAGCAGTGTGAATGCACAATGGAGCAGTGTGTTGACACAATGGAGCACTGTGATGACACATTGGAGCAGTGCGATGTCACAATGGAGCATTAGTAGGGCACAAAAGAGAAAGTGAGTGCATAATGGAGCATTTTGAGGGCACAATGGAGTAGCATGATGGCACAACGGAGCAGAGTGATGATAGAGTGTAGCAGTGTGATGTCACAATGGCGCACTGTGAGGGTACAAAGAAGCAAAGTATGGGCATAATGGAGCACTGTGAGGGCACAAGGGAGCAGTGTGATGGCACAATGGAGTAGTGTGAGGGCACATAATAGCAGTGTTAGGGCAGAATGGAGCAGAGTGATGACACAATGGAGCAGGGTGATGTTACTATGGAGCAATGTGAGGGCACAAAGGAGCAAACTGAGGGCATAAAGGAGCACTGTCAGGGAACAATGGAGCAGTGTGATGGCAAAATGGAGCAGCATGAGGAGACAATAGAGCAGTGTGAGGAGAGAATGGAGCAGTGTGATGACACAATGGAGCAGGATGAGGATGCAATGGAGCAGTGTGATGACAAAATGTGGCACTGTGATATCACAATAGAGCAGTGCGATGGCACAATGGAGCTGTGTGGTGACACAAAGGAGAAGTGTGTGGGCACAGTGGAGCTATATGATGGCACAATGGACCAGTATGAGAGCACAATGGAGCAGTGTGACAGCAAAATGGAGCAGGGTGTGGGCACAATGGAGCAGTGTGATGGCCCAATGGAGCAGCGTGAGGGCACAATAGAACAGTGTGAGGGCAGAATGGAGCAGTGTTTTGACACAATGGAGCAGGGTGATGATGTAATGGAGCACTGTGATGGCACACTGGAGCAGTGTGATGACACAATGGAGCACTGTGATGTCACAAAGGAGCAGTGTGATGGCACAATGGATCTGTGTGATGACACAATGGAGCATTGTGAGGGCACAAAGGAGCTGTGTGATGGCACAATAGAGTAATGTGATGACACAATGGAGCAGTATGTCAAAATGGAGCACTGTGAGTGCAAAAATGAGCAGTGTGAGGGCACAAGGGAGCACTGTGTGGGCAAAATGGAGCAGTGTGATGGCAGAAAAGAGCTGCATGAGGGCACAATGGAGCAGTGTGAGGGCAGAATCGGGCAGTGTGATGACACAATGGAGCAGTGTGATGATGGAATGGAGAAGGGTGATGGCACAATGGAGTAGTGTGTGGACACAATGGAGCAGTGTGTTTTCAAAATGGAGCAGTGTGAGGGCACAATAGAGCCATGTGATGACATTATGGAGCAGTGTGGTGAAACAAGGGAACAGTGTGATGACACAATGGAACAGTGTGAGGGCACAATGGAGCAGTGGGAGGTCACAACGGAGCAATGTGTGGCCACAATGGCACAGTGCGATGACACAATAGAGCAGTGTGAGGGCACAATGGAGCAATGTGATGACACAGCGGAGCAGTGTGATGACGCAATGGCACACTGTGAGGGAAGAAAGGAGCCAAGTGAGGGTACAATTGAGCACTGTGAGGGCACAATGGAGCAGTGTGATGAGACAAAGGAGCAGTGTGATGGCACAATAGAGCACAGTGAGGACTCAAAGGAGCAAAGTGAAGGAGAAATGGAGCAGTCTGAGTGCATAAAGGAGCTGTGTGATGGCACAATGGAGCAGCATGTGGGCACAATAGTGCATTGTGAGGAAAGAATGGAGGACAATGATGACAACATGGAGCAGGGTGATGATGCAATGGAGCAGTATGATGGCACAATGGAGCAGTGTGATGACAAAATGGAGCCGTGTGAGGGCACAATGGAGTTGTGTAATGACACAATGGAGCAGGGTGAGGGCACAGCGGATCTGTGTGATGGCAAAATGCAGCAGTGTGAAGGAACAATGGAGCAGTGTTATGGCACAATGGAGCAGTGTGAATGCACAATGGAGCAGTGTTATGGCACAATGGAGCAGTGTGTTGACACAATGGAGCATTGTGATGAGACAATGGAGCAGTGCGATATCACATTGGAGCATTAGTAGGGCACAAATGAGAAAGTGAGTGCATAATGGAGCAATTTGAGGGCACAATGGAGTAGTATGATGGCATAAGGGAGCAGAGTGATGATAGAGTGGAGCAGTGTGATGTCAAAATGGCACACTGTGAGGGCACAAAGGAGCAAAGTATGGGCATAATGGAGCACTGTGAGGGCACAAAAAAGCAGTGTTAGGGCAGAATGGAGCAGTGTGATAACACAATGGAGCAGGGTGATGATGTAATGGAGCAGTGTGATGGCTCAATGGAGCAGTGTGATGACACAATGGAGCAGTGTGATGACAAAATGGAGGAGTGCGATGGCACAATGGAGCTGTGTGATGACACAATGGAGCAGTATGTGGGCACAATGGATCTACGTGATGGCATAATGGACCAGTATGAGAGCACAATGGAGCAGCGTGACGGCAAAATGGAGCAGGGTGTGGGCACAATGGAACAGTATGAGGGCAGAACAGAGCAGTGTGAAGACACAATGGATTACTGTAATTACACAATGGAGCAGAGGGAGGGCACAATGGAGCAGTGTGAGTGAGCATTGGAGCAGTGTGAGGGCAGAATGGAGCAGTGTGATGACACAATGGAGCAGTGTGATGATGGAATGGATCAGTGTAATGGCACAATGTGGCAGTGTGATGACACAATGGTGCTGTGTGATGTCACAATGGAGCAGTGGGAGGGCACAATGGAGAAGTGTGATGACACTATGGAGCAAGGTGGTGACACAATGGGGCAGTGTAATGACACAAGGGAACAGTGTGAGGGCACAATGGAGCAGCTTGTGGGCACAACAGAGCACTGAGTGGCCACAATGGCACAGTGTAAGGGCACAATAGAGCAGTGTGAGGGCAGAATGGAGCAGGGCACGCACACAATGAAGCAGTATAATCACACAATGGAACCCTGTGAGAGAAGAATGGAGCAAAATGAGGGTCCAATTGAGCACTTTGAAGGCACAATGGAGCAGTGTGAGGGCACAATGGAGCAGTGTGATGACACAATGGAGCATAATGATGAAACAATGAAGCAGTGTTATGGCACAATGGAGCAGAATGTGGGCACATTGGAGGCATGTGTCAGCATAATGGAGCAGTGTGATGACACAATGGAGCAGCATGAGGGCAAAGTGGAGCAGTGTGTTGACACAAAAGAGCAGTGTGATGACAAAACGGAGTAATGGTAGGGCACAATAGAGCACAGTGAGGGCACAATGGAGCAGTGAGTGTGCAAAGTAGAGCACTTTGAGGACAAAATGGAGCAGTGTGATGGCACAATGGAGCAATGTATTGACACAATGGAGCAGTGTGAGGGCACAATAGAGCACTGTGAGTGCATAATGGAGAAGTTTGAAGGCACAATGGAGCAGTTTGAAGGCAAAATGGAGCAGAGTGTGGGCAAAATTGAGCAGTATGAAGGCATATCAGAGCAGCGTGATGACACAGTGGATTACTGTGTTTACACAATTGAGCAGAGTGAGGGCACAATGGAGCAGTGTGAGGGAAAAATGCACCAGGGTGAGGACACAATGGAGCAGTGTGAAGGAACAATTGAGCAGTGTGAGGGCACAATGGAGCAGAGTGATGGCACAATGGAGCTGTGTCATCACACAATAGAGCAGTTTGAGGGCACAAGGAAGCAACGTGACGGCACAATGGAGCAGCGTGATGACAAATTGGAGCAGTGTGATGACACAATGGAGCAGTGTGATGTCACAATCGAGCACTGTGACTGCACAAATGAGCAAAGTGAGGGCACAATGGAGCAGTGTGTGGGCACAATGGAGCTGTGTGATGGGAAAATGGTGCAGCATGAGGGCACAATAGAGAAGTGTGAGGGCAGAATGGAGCAGTGTGATGTCAAAATGGAGCAGTGTGAGGGCACAATGGAGCTATGTGATGACATTATGAAGAAGTGTGGTGAAACAATGGAGCAGTGTGTTGACACAATGGAGCAGTGTGATGACAAAATTGAGTACTTATAGGGCACTATAGAGAACGGTAAGGGCACAATGGAGTGTTGATTAGGCACGGTAGAGCACTGTGAGGTCACAATGGAGCAGTGTGATGGCACAATGGAGCAATGTATTGACACAATGGAGCAGTGTGTGAGCCCAAGAGAGCACTGTGAGGGCATAATGGAGAAGTTTGACTTCACAATATAGCAGTTTGACGGCAAAATGGAGCAGGGTGTGAGCACAAAGGAGCAGTATGAGGGCAGAATGGAGCAGCGTGATGACACAATGGATTACTGTGATTACACAATGGAGCAGAGTGAGGGCACAATGGAGCAGTGTGAGGGAACAATGCACCTGGGTGAGGACACAATGGAGCAGTGTGAAGGCACAATTGAACAGTGAGAGGTCACAATGGAGCTGTGTGATGACACAATTGAGCAGTGTGAGTGCACAATGGAGCAGTGTGATGGCACAATGGAGCTGTATGATGACACAAAGGAGCAGTGTGGGGGCACAATGGAGCAACGTGATGGCCAAATGGAGGAGTGTGATGGCACAGTGGTGCAGTGTGAGGACAGAATGGAGCAGTGTGATGACACAATGGAGCAGGATGATGATGTAATGGAGCTATGTGATGGCACAATGAACCAGTATGAGGGCAAAATGGAGCAGTGTGTTGACACAGTGAAGCAGTATGATGACACAATGGAGCATGGTGATGACACAGTGGAGCAGTGTGATTGCTAAATGGAGCCACGAGAGGGCACAATGGAGCAGTGTAAGGGCACAATGGAGCAGTGGGATGACACAAAGGAGCAG
The DNA here is from genome assembly GCA_009823505.1 of Rhizomys pruinosus. Lineage (NCBI taxonomy): Eukaryota > Metazoa > Chordata > Mammalia > Rodentia > Spalacidae > Rhizomys > Rhizomys pruinosus. The sequence continues at coordinate 2,554,639 of VZQC01003035.1, forward strand.
TGTGATGGCACAATGGAGCAGAGTGAGGGCAAAATGGAGCAGTGTGAGGGAACAATGCACCAAGGTTAAGACACAATGGAGCAGTGTGATGCACAATTGAACAGAGTGAGGGCACAATGGAGCAGTGTGATGACAACATATAGCAGTGAGATGGCACAATGGAGCTGTGTGATGACACAATTGAGCAGTGTGTGGGCACAATGGAGCAGTGTGATGGCACCATGGAGCTGTATGATGACACATTGGAACAGTGTGAGGGCACAATGGAGCAATGTGACGGCACAATGGAGGAGTGTGACAGCACAATGGAGCAGTGTGTTGACACAATGGAGCTGTGTGATGACACAATTGAGCACTGTGAGGGCACAAATGAGCAAAGTGAGGGCACAATGGAACATTGTGTGGGCACAATGGAGCTGTATGATGGGAAAATGGAGCAGCGTGAGGGCAGAATGGAGGAATATGAGGGCACAATGGAGCAGTGTGATGACACAATAGAGCAGTGTGGTGACAAAATGGAGTAGGGATAAGGCAAAATAGAGCACCGTTAGGGCACAATGGAGCAGGGAGTGGGCAAAGTAGAGAACTCTGAGGACACAATGGAGCAGTGTGACGGCACAATGGAGCAATGTATTGACACAATGGAGCAGTGTAAGGCACAATAGAGGACTGTGAGAGCAAAATAGATCAGTGTGAGTGCACAATGGAGCATTGTGATGGCACAATGGAGTAGTGTGACAGCACAATGGAGCTGTGTGACGACACAATTGAGTACTGTGAGGGCACAATGGAGCTGTGATGGCACAGTGGAGCACTGTATGGGCACAATGGAGCTGTGTGATGGCAGAATGGAGCAGTGTGATGACACAAAGGAACAGTGTGAGGGTACAATGGAGCAGTGAGAGTACACAATGGAGCAGTGTGAGGGCACAATGGTGCAGTGTGATGGCACAATGGTGCAGTGTGATGGCAACATGGAGCAGCATTTGGTCAGAATGGAGTAGTGTGCGGGCAGAATTGAGCAGAGTGATGACACAATGGAGTAGTGTGGTGATGTAATGGAACAGTGTGATGGCACAATGGAGCCATGTGATGGCACAATGGAGCAGTGTCTTGGCACAATGCAGCAGTGTGATGACACAATGGAGCAGTGTGAGGGAACAATGGAGCAGTGTGATGACACAATGGAGTAGTGTGATGACACAAAGGAGCAGTTGGAGTTCACAATGGAGCCATGAGATGGCACAATGGAGCAGTGTTTGGGCACAATGGTGCATTGTGAGGGCACAATAGAGTAGTGTTATTACACAATGGTGCAGAGTGATGAAACAATGGACCAGTGTGATGGCAAAATGGAGCAGTGTGAGGGCACAATGGAGCAGTTTGAGGGAAAAATAGAGCAGTGTGAGGGCACAATGGAGCTGTGTGAGGGCAGAATGGAGCAGTGTGATGACACAATGTAGCAGGGTGATGGCCCAATGGAGCAGTGTGATGGCACAATGGAGCAGTGTGATGACAAAATGGAGCAGTGTGATGGCCCAATGGAGCAGTGTGATGACACAATGGAGCAGGGTGATGACACAATTGAACAGTGTGAGAGCACAATGGACCTGTGGGATGGCACAATGGAGCAGAATGAGGGCACAATGGAGCACTGTGATGACACATTTGAGCAGTGTGATGACACAATGCAATTGTGTGAGGGCACAATGGAGCAGTGTGAGGGAACAATGGAGCAGTGTGATGACACAATGGAGCATCATGATGAAACAATGCAGCAGTGTGATGGCACAATGGAGCAGAGTGTGGGCACATTGGAGTAATGTGCCAGCACAATGGAGCAGTGTGATGACACAATGGAGCAGAGTGATGGCACAATGGAGCAGTGTGTTGGCACAATGGCGCATTGTGAGGACAAAATGGAGCAGCATGAGGGAACAATGGAGGAGTATGAGGGCACAATCTAGCAGTGTGATGGCACAATGGAGCAGTGTGAGGGCACAATAGATCACTTTGAGGGCATAATGGAGAAGACTGAAGGCGCAATGGAGCAGTTTGATGGCAAAATGGAGTGAGGTGAGGGCACAATGGAGCAGTATGAGGGCAGAACGGAGCAATGTGATGAGACAATGGATTACTGGGATGACAAAATGGAGCAGCAGTGTGAGGTCACAATGGACCACCGTGAGGGCAAAAATGAGCAGTGCATGGGCAGAGTGGAGCACCGTGAGGGCACAATGGAGCAGCGTGAGGTAAAAATAGAGCAGTGCGAGGGCAGAATGGAGCAGTGTGATGACACATTGGAGCAGGATGATGATGCAATGGATCAGCTTGATGGCAGAATTGAGCAGTGTGATGACAAAATGGAGTAGTGTGATGGCACAATGGAGCAGTGTGATGGCACAATCTAGCTGTGTTATGACAAAATTGAGCAGAGTGAGTGCACAACGGACCTGTGGGATGGCACAATGGAGCAGAATGAGGGCACACTGGAGCACTGTGATGACACAAATGAGCAGTGTGATGACACAACGGAACTGAGTGAGGGCACAGTGGAGCAGTGTGAGGGCACAATGGAGCAGTGTGATGACACAATCTAGCATCATGTTGACACAATTCAGCAGTGTGATGGCAAAATATAGCAGAGTGAGGGTACAATGGTGCAATGTGCTGGCACAATGGAGCAGTGTAATGACACAATGGAGCAGAGTGATGGCACAATGAAGCAGTGTGTTGGCACAATGGAGCAGTGTGAGGACAAAATTTAGCAGCATTTAGGGCACAATGGAGGTTTATGAGGGCACAATGGAGCAGTGTGATGACACAATGGAGCAGTGTGATAACAAAATGGAGTAATGATATTGCACAATAGAGCACAGTGAGGGCACAATAGAGCAGTGAGAGGGCAAAGTTGAGCACTGTGAGGACACAATGGAGCAGTGTGATGGCACAATGGAGCAGAGTATTGACACAATGGAGCTGAGTGAGGGCAAAATAGATCACTTTGTGGGCATAATGGAGAAGTTTGAAGGCACAATGGAGCAGTTTGATGGGAAAATGGAGCAGGCTGTGGGCACAATGGAGCACAATGAGGGCAGAACGGAGCAGTGTGATGAGACAATCGATTACGGTGATGACACAATGGAGCAGTGTGAGGTCACAATGGAACACTGTGAGGGCAAAAAGGAGCAGCACATGGGCACAATTGAGCACTGGGAGGGAAGAATGGAGCTCTGTGATGGGAAAATGGAGCAGCGTGAGGACACAATAGAGCAGTGTGAGGGCAGAATCAAGCAGTGTGATGACACAATGGAGCAAGGTGATGATGCAATGGATCAGTGTGATGGCACAATTGAGCAGTGTGATGGCAAAATGGAGTAGTGTGATGACACAATGGAGCAGTGTGATGGCACAATGTAGCTGTGTAATGACACAATTGAGTAGTGTGAGGGCACAATGGAACTGTGTGAGGGCACAAGGCAGCAGTGTGAGGGCACATTGGAGCAGTGTGATGACACAATGGAGCATCATGTTGACACAATGTAGCAGAGTGAAGGCACAATGGAGGAAGGTGCTGGCACAATGGATCAGTGTGATGACATAATGATGCAGTGTGAGGGCATAATGGAGCAGTATGTTGGCACAATGGAGCAGTGTGAGAAGAAAATGGAGCAACGTGAGGGCACAGTGGAGGAGTATGAGGGCACAATGGAGCAGTTTGATGACACAATGGAGCAGTTTGATGACAAAATGGAGTAATGATATGGCAGAATAGAGCACAGTGAGTGCACAATGGATCAGTGAGAGAGCAAAGTAGAGCACTATGAGGACACAATGGAGCAGTGTGTTGACACAATGGAGAAGTGTATTGACACAATGGAGCAGTGTGAGGGCACAATTGAGGATTGTGAGGGCAGAATGGAGCAGTTTGATGACACAATGGGGAAGGGTGATGATGCAATGGAGCAGTGTGATGGCACAGTGAAGCAGTGTGATGACACAATGGAGCAGTGTTATAGCACAATGGAGTTGTGTGATGACACAATGGACCACTGTGAGGGCACAATGGAGCAGAGTGAGCGCACAATGGAGCAGTGTGAGGGAACAATGCACCAGGCTGAGGACACAAGGGAGCAGTGTGATGGCACAATGGAGCAGCGTGAGGGCACAATGGAGAAGTGTGAGGGCACAATGGAGCAGTGTGATGACACAAACGAGCAGTGTGAGGGCACAATGGAGCAGTGTGATGGCACAATGGAGTAGAGTGAGGGCACAATGGAGCTGTGTGAGGGAATAATGGAGCAGTGTGATGACACAAAGGAGCAGTGTGAGGGCAAAATGGAGCAGTGTGAGGGAACAATGCACCAGGGTGAGGACACAATTAAGCAGTGTGATGGCACAATTGAGCAGTGTGATGGCAGAATGGAGCAAAGTGACCCACAATGGCAGAGTGTAATGGCACAATGGAGCAGTGTGATGACACAATAGAGCAGGGTGGTGGCAAAATAGACCAGTGTGATGTCACATTGGGTACTGTGAGGGCACAAAGGAGCAAAGTGAGGGCACAATGGCGCACTGTGAGGGCAAAATGGAGCTGTGGGATGGGAAAACGGAGCAGTATGATGACACAATGGAGCAGTGTGTTGGCACAATGGAGCAGTGTGAGGGCACAATGGTGAAGTGCAATGACACTATGGAGCAGAATGATGACACAATGGAGCAGTGTGATGACACTATGGAGCAGTGTTATGACAAAATGCAGCAGTGTAATGACACAAAGGAACAGTGTGAGGGCACAATGGAGCACTGTGTGGGCACAACAGAGCACTGTGAGGACCCAGTGGTGCACTGTGAGGACAAAATAGAGCAGTGTGAGGGCACAATGGAGCAGTGTGAGGGAACAATGCACCAGGGTGTGGACACAATGGAAAAGTGTGATGGCACAATTGAGCAGTGTGGGGGCACAATGGAGCAGTGTGATAACACAGTGGAGGAGTGTGAGGACAAAATGGAGTGGCATGAGGGCATAATGGAGGAATGTGATGGCATAGTGGTGCAGTGTGTCGGCACAATGGAACAGTGTGAGGGCAAAATTGAGCNATGGAGCAGTGTGATGACACTATGGAGCAGTGTGATGACAAAATGAAGCAGTGTGATGACGCAAAGGAACAGTGTGAGGGCACAATGGAGCACTATGTGGGCACAACGGAGAACTGTGAGGGCACAGTGGCGCACTGTGAGGACACAATAGAGCAGTGTGAGGGCGCAATGGTGCAGTGTTAGGGAACAATGGAGTAGTGTGATGACAATGGAGCAGAGTGAGGGCACAATGGAGCAGTGTGTTGGCACAATGCAGCAGTGTGATGACACAATGGAGCAGTGTGATGTCAAAATGGAGTAGTGATAGGGCACAATAGAGCATGGTGAGCGCACAATGCAGCAGGGTGAGGGCAAAATAACGCACTGTGTGGGCACAATGGACCACCATGTGAGCACAATAGAGCAGTGTGAGGGCACAATGGAGCAGTGTACAGACACAATGGAGTGGTGTGATGAAGGAATGGAGCAGTGTGAGGGGACAATGGAGAAGTATAATGTTAGCACAATGGAGCAGTGTGATGACACAATGGAACAGTGTGGGCACAATGGAGCAGTGTGAGGGCACAACGGTGCAGTGTGTGGCCAAAATGGCGGAGATTGAGGACAAAATAGAGCAGTGTGAGGGCAAAATGGAGCAGTGTGAGGGCACAATGTTGCAGTGTGATGAAAAAATGGCGCAGTGTGATGACACAATGGAACAGTGTGATGTACAAGGGAGAAGAGTAAGGGCAGAAATGATCAAAGTGAGGGTACAATGGAGCATTGTGAGAGCACAATGGAGCAGGGTGATGAGAAAATGGAGCAGTGTGATGACACAAGGGAACAGTGTGAGGGCACAGTAGAGCTGTAGGATTGCACAAGGGAGGATATGTGGGCAAAATGGAGTAGTGTGATGACATAATGGAGCAGTGTGATGGTGGAATGGATTAGTGTGAGGGTACAATGGAGCAGTGTGATGACACAGAGGAGCAGTGTGATGTCAAAATGAAGCACAGTGAGGGCACAAAGGAGCAAAGTGAGGCCACAATGGAGCACTCTGAGGGCAAAAAGGAGCAATGTAATGCCACAATGGAGAAGCGTGAGGCACAATAGAGAATTTTGAGGGCAGAATGGAGCACTGTGATGAAACAATGGAGCAGGGTGATGATGCAATGGAGTAGTTTGATGGCACAGTGGAGATGTGTGATGACACAATGGAGCAGTGTGAGGGAAGAATTGATCAGTGTGATGACACAATTGAGAAGTGTGATAATGGAATGGAGCAGTGTGATGACACAATGGAGCAGTGTGTTGGCACAATGGAGCACTATGAGGGCACAATGGAGTAGTGTGATGACACTATGGAGCAGTGTGATGAAACAAAGGAACAGTGTGAGGGCACAATGGAGCACTATGTGGGCACAACGGAGAACTGTGAGGGCACAGTGGTGCACTGTGAGGACACAATAGAGCAGTGTGAGGGCACAATGGAGCAGTGTTAGGGCACAATGGAGCAGTGTGAAGACACAGTGGAGCAGTGTGACGACACAATGGAGCAGTGTAATATCACACTGGAGCACTATGAGGGAACAAAGGAGCACAGTGAGAGCATAATTCAGTACTGTATGGGCACAATGGAGCAGTATGATGGCACAGTGGAGCAGCATGAGTGCACAATAGAGTAGTTTGAGTGCAGAATGGAGCAGTGTGATGATGTAATGGAGCAGTGGGATGGCACAATGTTGCTGTGTGATGACACAAGTGAGCAGTGTGAGGGAACAATGGAGCTGAGGGATGGCACAATGGATCACTGTGAGGGCACAATGGAGCAGTGTGGTGACACAATGGAGCATCCTGTTGACAAAATGCAGTAGTGTGATGGCACAATGGAGCAGAGTGAAGGCACAATGGAGGAAAGTGCCGGCCCAATGGAGCAGTGTGATGACACAATGGAGCAGAGTGAGGGCACAATGGAGCAGTGTGTTGGCACAATGGAGCAGTGTGAGGACAAAATGGAACAGCGTCAGGGCACAATGGAGGAGTATGAGGGCACAATGCAGCTGTGTGATGACACAATGGAGCAGTGTGATGACACAATGGAGCAGTGTGATGACAAAATGGAGTAATGGTAGGGCACAATAGAGCATGGTGAGAGCAAAATGCAGCAGGGTGAGGGCAAAATAAAGCACTGCGTGGGCACAATGGAGCAGTGTGATGGCACAATGGAGCAGTGTATTGACACAACTGAGGAGTTTGAGGGCACAATAGAGCACAGCGAGGGCATAATGGAGCAGTTTCAGGGCACAATGGAGCAGGGTGAGGGCTCAATTTAGCAGTGTGATGGCACAGTGGAGCAGGTTGTGGGCACAATGGAGCAGTATGAGGGCACAACAGAGCAGTGTGATGACACAATGGATTGCTTTGATGACGCAATCGAGCAGTGTGAGGTCACAGAGGAGCACAGTAAGGGCAAAAAGGAACAGCGTGTGGGCAAAATGTGGCACTGTGAGGGCACAATGGATCATTGTGATGGCACAATGGAGCAGCATGAGCGCACAATGGAGCAGTGTGAGGGCAGAATGGAGCAGTGTACTGACCCAATGGAGCAGTGTGATGAGGAATGCAGCAGTGGGATGTCACAATATAACATTGTGATTTCACAATGGAGCAGTATGAGGCCACAAAGGAGTGTGTCAGCACAATGGAGCAGTGTGAGGGCACAACGGTGCAATGTGTGGCCAAAATGGTGGAGTTTGATGACACAATAGAGCAGTGTGAGGGCAAAATGGAGTAGTGTTAGGGCACAACGTTGCAGTGTGATAAAACAATGGCGCAGTGTGATGACACAATGGAACAGTGTGATGTACAATGGAGAACAGAAGGGCAGAAACGATCAAAGTGAGGGTACAATGGAGCACTGTGAGGGCACAATGGAGCAGTGTGATGGCACAATGCAGCTCTGTGATGACAAAATGGAGCAATGTGATGACACAAGGGAACAGTGTGAGGGCACAGTGGAGCTGTAGGATTGCACAAAGGAGGATATGTGGGCAAAACGGAGTAGTGTGATGACATAATGGAGCAGTGTGATGGTGGAATGGATCAGATTGAGGGTACAATGGAGCAGTGTGATGACATAGAAGAGCAGTGTGATGAGACAGTGGAGCAAAGTGATGTCACAATGAAGCACAGTGAGAGCACAAAGGAGCAAAGTGAGGCCACAATGGAGCACTCTGAGGGCACAAAGGAGCGGAGTGATGGCATAATGGAGAAGCGTGAGGGCACAATAGAGCATTGTGAGGGCAGAATGGAGCAGTGTGATGACACAATGGAGCAGGGTGATGATGCAGCGGAGTAGTGTGATGGCACAGTGGAGCAGTGTGATGACACAATGGAGCAGTGTGAGTTTAGAATTGATCAGTGTGACGACACAATTGAGAAGTGTGATAATGGAATGGAGCAGTGTGATGACACAATTGAGCAGAGTGTTGGCACAATAGAGCACTGTGAGGGCAAAATGGAGCAGTGTGATGACAAAGTGGAGCAGTGTGATGACAAAAAAGAACAGTGTGAGGGCACAATGGAGCACTGTGCGGGCACAACAGAGCACTGTGAGGGGATATTGGCGCACAGTGAGGACAAAATAGAGCAGTGTGAGGGTAAAATGGAGCAGTGTTAGGGCACAATGGAGCAGTGTGAAGACACAATGGAGCAGAGTGATGACACAATGGAGCAGTGTCATGTCACACTGGAGCACTATGAAGAACAAATGAGCACAGTGAGAGCATAATGCAGTACTGTAAGGGCACAATGGAACCGTGTGATGGCACAATGGAGCAGCATGAGTGCACAATAGAGCAGTGTGAGGGCAGAATTGAGCAGTGTGATGATGTAATGGAGCAGTGTGATGGCACAATGGAGCACTGTAAGGGCACAAAGGAGCAGAGTGATGGCAAAGTCGAGCAGCATGAGGGCACAATGGAGCAGTGTGAGTGCAGAATTGAACAGTATGATGACACAATGGAACAGGGTTATGATGAGGTCGAGCAGTGTGATGGCACAATGGAGCAGTGTGATGACACAGTGGAGCAGTGTGAGGGCACAGTGGAGTTGTTTCATGAATCAACAGAGCTGCGTGATGGCACAATGGAGCTGTGTGATGGCACAATGGAGCAGTGTGAGGGCACAATGGAGCAGTGTGATGGCAAAATGGAGCAGTATGAGGTGAGAATGGAGCAGTGTGATGACACAATGGAGCAGGGTGATGATGCAATCTATCAATGTGATGGCACAATGGAGCAATGTGATGACAAAAAGGAGCAGTATGATGGCACAATGGAGCAGTGTGATGGCACAATGGAGCTGTGTGATGACACAAGTGAGCAGTGTGAGGGCACAATGGACCTGAGGGATGGCACAATGGATCACTGTGAGGGCATAATGGAGCAGTGTGATGACACAATGGAGCAGTGTGATGACAAAATGGAGCAGTGTGATGATGCAAAGAAACAGTGTGAGGGCACAATGGAGCACTATGTGGGCACAACGGAGAACTGTGAGGGCACAGTGGCGCACTGTGAGGACACAATAGAGCAGTGTGAGGGCGCAATGGTGCAGTGTTAGGGATCAATGGAGTAGTGTGATGGCACAATGGAGCAGAGTGAGGGCACAATGGAGCAGTGTGTTGGCACAATGCAGCAGTGTGATGACACAATGGAGCAGTGTGATGACAAAATGGAGTAGTGATAGGGCACAATAGAGCACGGTGAGCGCACAATGCAGCAGGGTGAGGGCAAAATAACGCACTGTGTGGGCACAATGGAGCACCATGTGGGCACAATAGAGCAGTGTGAGGGCACAGTGGAGCAGTGTACAGACACAATGGAGCAGTGTGATGAAGGAATGGAGCAGTGTGAGGGCACAATGGAGAAGTATAATGTTAGCACAATGGAGCAGTGTGATGACACAATGGAACAGTGTGGGCACAATGGAGCAGTGTGAGGGCACAACGGTGCAGTGTGTGGCCAAAATGGCAGAGATTGAGGACAAAATAGAGCAGTATGAGGGCAAAATGGAGCATTGTGAGGGCACAACGGAGCACTGTGATGAAAAAATGGAGCAGTGTGTTGTCACAATTGAGCAGTGTGATGGCACAATGCAGCTCTCTGATGACACAATGGAGCAGTGTGATGACACAAGGGAACAGTGTGAGGGCACAGTGGAGCTGTAGGATTGCACAAGGGAGGATATGTGGGTACAATGGAGTAGTGTGATGACATAATGGAGCAGTGTGATGGTGGAATTGATCAGTGTGAGGGCACAATGGAGCAGTGTGATGACACAGAGGAGCAGTGTGATGAGACAATGGAGCAATGAGATTTCACAATGAAGCACAGTGAAGGCACAAAGGAGCAAAGTGAGGCCACAAGGGAGCACTCTGTGGGGACAAAGGAGCAATGTAATGCCACAATGGAGAAGCATGAGGCACAATAGAGAATTGTGAGGGCAGAATGGAGCAGTGTGATGACACAATGGAGCAGGGTGATGATGCAGTGGAGTAGTGTGATGGCACAGTGGAGCAGTGTGATGACAAAATGGAGCAGTGTGAGTTCAGAATTGATCAGTGTGATGACACAATTGAGAAGTGTGATAATGGAATGGAGCAGTGTGATGACACAGTGGAGCAGTGTGTTGGCAAAATGGAGCACTGTGGGGGCAAAATGGAGCAGTGTGATGACACTATGGAGCAGTGTGATGACAAAATGGAGCAGTGTGATGACACAAAGGAACAGTGTGAGGGCACAATTGAGCACTATGTGGGCGCAACGGAGAACTGTGAGGGCACAGTGGTGCACTGTGAGGACACAATAGAGCAGTATGACGGCACAATGGAGCAGTGTTAGGGCACAATGGAGCAGTTTGAAGACACAGTGTTGCAGTGTGATGACACAATGGAGCAGTGTGATGTCACACTGGAGCACTATGAGAAAACAAAGGAGCACAGTGTGAGCATAATTCAGTACTGTACGGGCACAATGGAGCAGTATGATGGCACAGTGGAGCAGCCTGAGTGCACAATAGAGTAGTGTGAGTGCCGAATGGAGCAGTGTAATGATGTAATGGAGCAGTGTGATGTCACAATGAAGCAGGGTGATGGCACAATGGAGCTGTGTGATGACAAGTGAGCAGTGTGAGGGCACAATGGAGCTGAGGGTTGGCACAATGGATCAGTGTGAGGGCACAATGGAGCAGTGTGATGACACAATGGAGCATCCTGATGACAAAATGCAGTAGTGTGATCGCACAATGGAGCAGAGTGAAGGCACAATGGAGGAAAGTGCCAGAACAATGGAGAAGTGTGATGACACAATGGAGCAGAGTGAGGGCACAATGGAGCAGTGTGGTGGCACAAAGGAGCAATGTGAGGACAAAATGGAACAGCGTCAGGGCACAAGGGAGGAGTATGAGGGCACAATGCAGCAGTGTGATGACACAATGGAGCAGTGTGATGACAAAATGGAGTGATGATAGGGCACAGTAGAGCACGGTGAGTGCACAATGCAGCAGGGTGCGGGCAAAATAAAGCACTGTGTGGGCACAATGGAGCAGTGTGATGGCACAATGGAGCAGTGTATTGACACAATTGAGGAGTTTGAGGGCACAATAGAGCAGAGCGAGGGCCTAATGGAGCAGGGAGAGGGCACAATGGAGCAGGGAGAGGGCTCAATTTAGCACTGTGATGGCACAGTGGAGCATGTTGTGGGCACAATGGAGCAGTATGAGGGCACAACGGAGGAGTGTGATGACACAATGGATTACTGTGATGACAAAATGGAGCAGTGTGAAGTCACAAAGGAGCACAGTGAGGTGAAAAAGGAACAGCGTGTGGGCAAAATGGGGCACTGTGAGGGCACAATGGATCATTGTGATGGCACAATGGAGCAGCATTAAGGCACAATGGAGCAGTTTGGGCAGAATGGAGCAGTGTACAGACACAATGGAACAGTGTGATGAAGGAATGGAGCAGTGTGATGTCACAATAGAACATTGTGATTTCACAATGGAGCAGTATGAGGGCACATTGGAGCAGTGAGTTAGCACAATGGAGCAGTGTGAGGGCACAATGGAGAAATGTAATGACACTATGGAGCAGTATGATGACACAATGGAGCAGTGTGATGACACAATGGAACAGTGTGGGCACAATGGAGAAGTATGAGGGCACAACGGTGCAATGTGTGGCCAAAATGGTGGAGTTTGAGGACACAATAGAGCAGTATGAGGGCAAAATGGAGCAGTGTGAGGGCACAATGTTGCAGTGTGATGAAAAAATGGTGCAGTGTGATGACACAATGGAACAGTGATCACACTGTACACTGCTCCACTGTACAGTGGAGAAGAGTAAGGGCAGAAACAATCAAAGTTAGGGTACAATGGAGTGTTGTGAGGGCACAATGGAGCAGTGTGAGGACAGAATGGAGCATTTTACTGACCCAATGGAGCAGTGTGATGAGGAATGCAGCAGTGGCATGTCACAATATAACATTGTGATTTCACAATGGAGCAGTATGAGGGCACATTGGAGCAGTATGTTAGCACAATGGAGCAGTGTGAGGGCAAAACGGTGCGATGTGTGGCTAAAATGGTGGAGTTTGATGACACAATAGAGCAGTGTGAGAGAAAAATGGAGCAGTGTGAGGGCACAATGTTGCAGTGTGATAAAACAATGGTGCAGTGTGATGACACAATGGAACAGTGTGATGTACAATGTTGAACAGAAGGGCAGAAACGATCAAAGTGAGGGTACAATGGAGCATTGTGAGGGCACAACGGAGCAGTGTGATGAGAAAATGGAGCAGTGTGATGGCACAAAGGAGCAGTGTGATGGCACAATGCAGCTCTGTGATGACACAATGGAGCAGTGTGATGACACAAGGGAACAGTGTGAGGGCACAGTGGAGCTGTAGGATTGCACAAGGGAGGATATGTGGGCACAATGGAGAAGTGTGATGACATAATGGAGCAGTGTGATGGTGGAATGGATCAGTGTGAGGGCACAAGGGAGCAGTATGATGACACAGAGGAGCAGTGTGATGAGACAATGGAGCAATGTGATGTCACAATGAAGCACAGTGAGGGCAAAAAGGAGCAAAGTGAGGCCACAATGGAGCACTCTGAGGGCACGAAAGAGCAATGTAATGCCACAATGGAGAAACGTGAGGGCACAGTAGAGATTTGTGAGGGCAGAATGGAGCAGTGTGATGACACAATGGAGCAGGGTGATGATGCAATGGAGTAGTGTGCTGGCACAATGGAGCAGTGTGATGACACAAAGGAGCAGTGTGAGGGAAGAATTGATCAGTGTGATGACACAATTGAGAAGTGTGATAATGGAATGGAGCAGTGTGATGACACAATGGAGCAGTGTCTGCACAATGGAGCACTGTGAGGGCACAAAGGAGCAGTGTGATGACACAAGAGGACAGTGTGAGGGCACAGTGGAGCTGTAGGATGGCACAAAGAGCATATGAGGGCACAATGGAGTAGTGTGATGACATAATGGAGAAGTGTGATGGTGGAATGTATCAGTGTGAGGACACAAGGGAGCAGTGTGATGACACAATGAAGCAGTGTGATGAGACAATGGAGCAATGTGATGTCACAATGAAGCACAGTGAGGGCACAAAGGAGAAAAGTGAGGCCACAATGGAGCACTTTGAGGGCACAAAGAGCAGGGTGATGGCACAATGGAGAAGGGTGAGGGCACAATAGAGCATTGTGAGGGCAGAATGCAGCAGTGTGATGACACAATGTAGCAGGTTTATGATGCAGTGGAGTAGTGTGACGGCACAGTGGAGCAGTGTGATGACACAATGGAGCAGTATGAGTTCAGAATTGATCAGTGTGATGACATAAATGAGAAGTGTGATAATGGAATGGAGCAGAGTGATGACACAGTGGAGAAGTGTGTTGGCAAAATGGAGCACTGTGGGGGCACAATGGAGCAGCGTGATGACACTATGGAGCAGTGTGATGACAAAATGGAGCAGTGTGATGACACAAAGGAACAGTGTGAGGGCACAATGGAGCACTATGTGGGCACAACGGAGAACAGTGAGGGCACAGTGGCGCACTGTGAGGACAAAATAGAGCAGTGTGAGGGGGCAATGGAGCAGTGTTATGGCACAATGTAGCAGTGTGAAGACACAGTGGAGCAGTGTGATGAAACAATGGAGCAGTGTGATGTCATACTGGAGCAGTATGAGGGAACAAAGGAGCAAAGTGAGAGCATAATTCAGTACTGTTCGGGCACAATGGAGCAGTATGATGGCACCGTGGAGAAGCGTGAGTGCACAATAGAGTAGTGTGAGTGCAGAATGGAGCAGTGTGATGATGTAATGGAGCAGTGTGATGGCCCAATGAAGCAGTGTGATGGCACAATGGAGCTGTGTGTTGACACAAGTGAGCAGTGTGAGGGCACAATGGAGCTGAGGGATGGCACAATGGATCACTGTGAGGGCACAATGGAGCAGTGTGATGACACAATGGAGCATCCTGTTGACAAAATGCAGTAGTCTGATGGCACAATGGAGCAGAGTGAAGGCACCATGGAGGAAAGTGCCGGCACAATGGAGCAGTGTGATGACACAATGGAGCAGAGTGAGGGCACAATGGAGCAGTGTGTTGGCACAATGGAGCAGTGTGAGGACAAAATGGAACAGCGTCAGGGCACAATGGAAGAGTATGAGGGCACAATGCCGCAGTGTGATGACACAATGGAGCAGTGTGATGACAAAATGGAGTAATGATAGGGCACAACAGAGCATGGTGAGTACAAAATGCAGCAGGATGAGGGCAAAATAAAGTACTGTGTGGGCACAGTGGAGCAGTGTGATGGCACAATGGTGCAGTGAATTGACACAATTGAGGAGTTTGAGGGCACAATAGAGCACAGCGAGGGCATAATGGAGAAGTTTCAGGGCGCAATGGAGCAGGGTGAGGGCTCAATTTAGCAGTGTGATGGCACAGTGGAGCAGGTTGTGGGCACAATGGAGCAGTATGAGGGCACAACGGAGCAGTGTCATGACAAAATGGATTACTGTGATGACGCAATGGACCAGTGTGAGGTCACAAAGGAGCACAGTGAGGGCAAAAAGCAACAGCGTGTGGGCAAAATATGGCACTGTGAGGGCACAATGGATCATTGTGATGGCACAATGGAGCAGCATGAAGGCAGAATGGAGCAGTGTGAGGGCAGAATGGAGCAGTTTACTGACCCAATGGAGCAGTGTGATGAGGAATGCAGCAGTGTGATGTAACAATATAACATTGTGATTTCACAATGGAGAAGTGTGAGGTCACAATGGTGCAATGTGTGGCTAAAATGGTGGAGTTTGAGGACACAATAGAGCAGTGTGAGGGCAAAATGGAGCAGTGTGAGGGCACAATGTTGCAGTGTGATGAAACAATTGTGCAGTGTGATGACACAATGGAACAGTGTGATGTACAATGGAGAACAGTAAGGGCAGATACAATCAAAGTGAGGGTACAATGGAGCATTGTGAGGGTACAATGGAGCAGTGTGATGAGAAAATGGAGCAGTGTGATGGCACAATCGAGCAGTGTGATGGCACAATGCAGCTCTGTGATGACACAATGGAGCAGTGTGATGACTCAAGGGAACAGTGTGAGGGTACAGTGGAGATGTAGGTTGGCAAAAGGGATTATATGTGGGCACAATGGAGTAGTGTGATGACATAATGGAGCAGTGGGATGGTGGAATGGATCAGTGTGAGGGCACAATGGAGCAGAGTGATGACAAAAAGGAGCAGTGTGATGAGACAATGGAGCAAAGTGTTGTCACAATGAAGCATAGTGAGGGCACAAAGGAGCAAAATGAGGCCACAATGGAGCACTCTGAGGCCACAAAGGAGCAATGTGATGCCACAATGGAGAAGCGTGAGGGCACAATAGAGAATTGTGAGGGCAGAATGGAACAGTGTGATGACACAATGGAGCAGGGTGATGATGCAAAGGAGTAGTGTGATGGCACAGTGGAGCACTGTGATGACACAATGGAGCAGTGTGAGGGCAGAATTGATCAGGGTGACGACAAAATTGAGAAGTGTGATAATGGAATGGAGCAGTGTGATGACACAATGGAGCAGTGTGATGACAAAATGGAGCAGTGTAATGACAAAAAGAACAGTGTGAGGGCACAATGGAGCACTGTGTGGGCACAACAGAGCATTGTGAGGGGATATTGGAACACTGTGAAGACAAAATAGAGCAGTGTGAGGGCACAATGGAGCAGTGTTAGGGCACAATGGAGCTGTGTGAAGACACAATGGAGCAGAGTGATGACACAATGGAGCAGTGTGATGTCACACTGGAGCACTATGAGGGAAAAATGATCACAGTGAGAGCATAATGCAGTACGGTAAGGGCACAACAGAGCAGTGTGATGGCTCAGTGGAGCAGCGTGAGTGCACAATAGAGCAGTGTGAGGGCAGAATTGAGCAGGGTGATGATGTAATGCAGCAGTGTTATGGCAAAATGGAGCACTGTGAGGATAAAAAGGAGCAGTGTGTGGGCAAAATGGAGCACTGTGAGGGCACAATGGAACAGAATGATGGCAAAGTCGAGCAGCATGAGGGCACAATGGAGCAATGTGAGTGCAGAATGGAACAGTATGATGACACAATGGAGCAGGGTTATGATGCAGTCGAGCAGTGTGATGGCACAATGGAGCAGTGAGATGACACAACGGAGCAGTGTGATGGCACAATGGAGCTGTGTGATGGCACAATGGAGCAGAGTGAGGGCACAATGGAGCAGTGTGATGGCATAATTGAGCAGTGTGAGTTGAGAATGGTGCAGTGTGATGACACAATGGAGCAGGGTGATTATGCATTATATCAGTGTGATGACAAAATGGAGCAGTGTGATGACAAAAAGGAGCAGTGTGATGGCACAATGGAGCAGTGTGATGGCACAATGGAGCTGTGTGATGACACAAGTGAGCAGTGTGAGGGCAAAATGGAGCTGAGGGATGGCACAATGGATCAGTGTGAGGGCATAATGGAGCAGTGTGATGACACAATGGAGCATCCTGATGACAAAATGCAGTAGTGTGATGGCACAATGGAGCAGAGTGAAGGCACAATGGAGGAAAGTGCCAGCACAATGGAGCAGTGTGATGACACAATGGAGGAGAGTGAGG
The DNA here is from genome assembly GCA_009823505.1 of Rhizomys pruinosus. Taxonomy (NCBI): domain Eukaryota; kingdom Metazoa; phylum Chordata; class Mammalia; order Rodentia; family Spalacidae; genus Rhizomys; species Rhizomys pruinosus. The sequence goes on from VZQC01003035.1 coordinate 2,571,941, forward strand.
GCACAATGGAGCAGTTTGTTGACACAATGGAGCAGTGTGAGGACAAAATGGAACAGCGTCAGGGCACAATGGAGGAATATGAGGGCACAATGCAGCAGTGTGATGATACAATGGAGCAGTGTTATGACAAAATGGAGTAGTGATAGGGCACAATAGGGCACAGTGAGCACACAATGCAGCAGGGTGAGGGCAAAATAAAGCACTGTGTGGGCACAATGGAGCAGTGTGAAGACACAGTGGAGCAGTGTGACGAAACAATGGAGCAGTGTGATGTCACACTGGAGCACTATGAGGGAACAAAGGAGCAAAGTGAGAGCATAATTCAGTACTGTTTGGGCACAATGGAGCAGTATGATGGCACCGTGGAGAAGCGTGAGTGCACAATAGAGTAGTGTGAGTGCAGAATGGAGCAGTGTGATGATGTAATGGAGCAGTGTGATGGCCCAATGAAGCAGTGTGATGGCACAATGGAGCTGTGTGTTGACACAAGTGAGCAGTGTGAGGGCACAATGTAGCTGAGGGATGGCACAATGGATCACTGTGAGGGCACAATGGAGCAGTGTGATGACACAATGGAGCATCCTGTTGACAAAATGCAGTAGTGTGATGGCACAATGGAGGAGAGTGAGGGCACAATGTAGCAGTGTGTTGGCACAATGGAGCAGTGTGAGGACAAAATGGAACAGCGTCAGGGCACAATGGAAGAGTATGAGGGCACAATGCCACAGTGTGATGACACAATGGAGCAGTGTAATGACAAAATGGAGTAATGATAGGGCACAATAGAGCACGGTGAGCACAAAATGCAGCAGGATGAGGGCAAAATAAAGCACTGTATGGGCACAGTGGAGCAGTGTTTTGGCACAATGGTGCAGTTAATTGACACAATTGAGTTTGAGGGCACAATAGAGCACAGCGAGGGCATAATGGAGAAGTTTCAGGGCGCAATGGAGCAGGATGAGGGCTCAATTTAGCAGGGTGATCGCACAGTGGAGCAGGGTGTGGGCACAATGGAGCAGTATGAGGGCACAACGGAGCAGTGTCATGACAAAATGGATTACTGTGATGACGCAATGGACCAGTGTGAGGTCACAAAGGAGCACAGTGAGGGCAAAAAGCAACAGCGTGTGGGCAAAATATGGCACTGTGAGGGCACAATGGATCATTTTGATGGCACAATGGAGCAGCATGAAGGCAGAATGGAGCAGTGTGAGGGCAGAATGGAGCAGTGTACTGACCCAATGGAGCAGTGTGATGAGGAATGCAGCAGTGTGATGTAACAATATAACATTGTGATTTCACAATGGAGAAGAGTGAGGTCACAATGGTGCAATGTGTGGCTAAAATGGTGGAGTTTGAGGACACAATAGAGCAGTGTGAGGGCAAAATGGAGCAGTGTGAGGGCACAATGTTGCAGTGTGATGAAACAATTGTGCAGTATGATGACACAATGGAACAGTGTGATGTACAATGGAGAACAGTAAGGGCAGAAACAATCAAAGTGAGGGTACAATGGAGCATTGTGAGGGTACAATGGAGCAGTGTGATGAGAAAATGGAGCAGTGTGATTTCACAATCGAGCAGTGTGATGGCACAATGCAGCTCTGTGATGACACAATGGAGCAGTGTGATGACTCAAGGGAACAGTGTGAGGGCACAGTGGAGATGTGTGATGGCACAATGGAGCAGAAGGAGGGCACAATGGAGCAGTGTGATGGCATAATTGAGCAGTGTGAGTTGAGAATGGCGCAGTGTGATGACACAATGGAGCAGGGTGATGATGCATTATATCAGTGTGATGGCACAATGGAGCAGTGTGATGACAAAAAGGAGCAGTGTGATGGCACAATGGAGCAGTGTGATGGCACAATGGAGCTGTGTGATGACACAAGTGAGCAGTGTGAGGGCAAAATGGAGCTGAGGGATGGCACAATGGATCAGTGTGAGGGCATAATGGAGCAGTGTGATGACACAATGGAGCATCCTGATGACAAAATGCAGTAGTGTGATGGCACAATGGAGCAGAGTGAAGGCACCATGGAGGAAAGTGTCGGCACAATGGAGCAGTGTGATGACACAGTGGAGCAGAGTGAGGGCACAATGGAGCAGTGTGTTGGCACAATGGAGCAGTGTGAGGACAAAATGGAACAGCGTCAGGGCACAATGGAAGAGTATGAGGGCACAATGCCACAGTGTGATGACACAATGGAGCAGTGTAATGACAAAATGGAGTAATGATAGGGCACAATAGAGCACGGTGAGCACACAATGCAGCAGGATGAGGGCAAAATAAAGCACTGTGTGGGCACAATGGAGCAGTGTGATGGCACAATGGAGCAGTGTATTGACACAATTGAGGAGTTTGAGGGAAAAATAGAGCACAGCGGGGGCATAATAGAGCAGTTTCAGGGCACAATGGAGCAGGGTGCGGGCTCAATTTAGCAGTGTGAAGGCACATTGGAGCAGGTTGTAGGCACAATGGAGCAGTATGAGGGCACAACAGAGCAGTGTGATGACAATGGATTACTGTGATGACACAATGGAGCAGTGTGAGGTCACAAAGGAGCACAGTGAGGGCAAAAAAGAACAGAGTGTGGGCAAAATGTGGCAATGTGAGGGCACAATGGATCATTGTGATGGCACAATGGAGCAACATGAGGGCACAATGGAGCAGTCTGAGGGCAAAATGGAGCAGTGTACAGATACAATGGAGCAGTGTGATGAAGGAATGGAGCAGTGTGATGTCACAAAAGAACATTGTGATTTCACAATGGAGCAGTATGAGGGAACATTGGAGCAGTGTGTTGGCACAATGGAGCTGTGTGAGGGCACAATGCAGCAGTGTGATCGCACAATGGAGATGTGTAATGACACTATGGAGCAGTATGATGACACAATGTAGCAGTGTAATGACACAGTGGAACAGTGTGGGCACAATGGAGCTGTGTCAGGGCACAACGGTGCACTGTGTGGCCAAATGGCGGAGATTAATGACAAAATAGAGCAGTGTGAGGGCAAAATGGAGCAGTGTGAGGGCACAATGTTGCAGTGTGATGAAAAATTGGCACAGTGTGATGACACAATGGAAGAGTTTGATGTACAATGGAGAACAGTAAGGGCAGAAACGATCAAAGTGGGGGTACAATGGAGCATGGTGAGGGCACAATGGAGCAGTGTGATGAGAAAATGGAGCAGTGTGATGACACAATGGAGCAGTGTGATGACACAAGGGAACAGTGTGAGGGCACAGTGGAGCTGTAGGATGGCACAAAGGAGCATATGAGTGCACAATGGAGTAGTGTGATGACATAATGGAGCAGTGTGATGGTGGAATGGATCAGTATGAGGAAACAATGGAGCAGTGTGATGACAAAAAGAAGCAGTGTGATGAGACAATGGAGCAATGTGATGTCACAATGAAGCACAGTGAGGGCACAAAGGAGCAAAGTGAGGCCACAATGGAGCACTCTGAGGGCAAAAAGGAGCAGTGTGATGGCACAATGGAGAAGCGTGAGGGCACAATTAGAGCATTGTGAGGGCAGAAAGGAGCAGTGTGATAACACATTGGTGCACGGTGTTGATGCAGTGGAGTAGTGTGCTGACACAGGGGAGCAGTGTGATGACACAATGCAGCAGTGTGTGTTCAGAATTGATCAGTGTGATGACACAATTGAGAAGTGTGATAATGGAATGGAGCAGTGTGATGACACAGTAGAGCAGTGTGTTGGCAAATTGGAGCACTGTGGGGGCACAATGGCGCAGTGTGATGACACTATGGAGCAGTGTGATGACAAAATGGAGCAGTGTGATGACACAAAGGAACAGTGTGAGGGCACAATGGAGCACTATGTGGGTACAACGGAGAACTGTGAGGGCACAGTGGCGCACTGTGAGGACACAATAGAGCAGTGTGAGGGCGCAATGGAGCAGTGTTAGGGCACAATGGAGCAGTGTGAAGACACAGTGGAGCAGTGTGACGACACAACGGAGCAGTGTGATGTCACACTTGAGCACTATGAGGGAACAAAGAGCACAGTGAGAGCATAATTCGGTACTGTTCGGGCACAACGGAGCAGTATGATGGCACAGTGGAGCAGCGTGAGTGCACAATAGAGTAGTGTGAGTGCAGAATGGAGCAGTGTGATGATGTAATGGAGCAGTGTGATGGCACAATGGAGCAGTGTGATGCCACAATGGAGCAGTGTGATAGCAAAATGTAGCTGTGTGATGACACAATTTATCAGTGCGAGGGCAGATTGGAGCTTTGTGATGGCACATTGGAGCAGTGTGAGGGCACAATGGAGCAGTGTTATGACAAAATTGAGCAGTATGATGACACATTGTAACTGTGTGAGGGCACAATGGGGCACTGTAAGCGTACAATTTAGCAGTGTGATAACACAAAAGAGCATCGTTATGACACAATGGAGCTGTGTGGTGGAAAATGGAGAAGGATGAGGCCACAAAGAAGCAGTGTGAATGTACAATGGAGAAGTGTGATGACACAAAGGAGCAGCATGATGGCACAATGGAGAAGAGTGAGGGCACAATGGAGCAGTGTGAGGAAACAATGCACCAGGGTGTGGACACAATGGAGCAGTGTGATGGCACAACTGAGCTGTGTGGGGGCACAATTGAGCAGTGTGATGACACAGTGGAGGAGTGTGAGGACAAAATGGAGTGGCATGAGGGCACAATGGAGGAATGTGATGGCATAGTGGAGCAGTGTGTTGGCACAATGGAGCAGTGTGCGGACAAAATTGAGCAACGTGAGGGCAAATTGGAGGAGGATGAGGGCACAATGGAACAGTGGGATGACAAAATGGAGCAGTGTGATGACCAAATTGAGTATTGTGAGGGCACAATAGAGGCCAGAGAGGGCATAATGGAGCAGTTTGAGGGCAAAATTGAGCACTGTGAGGGCACATTGGAGCAGTGTGATGGCACAATGGTGCAGTATGATGACACAATGGGCAAAAAAGAGCAAAGTGAGAGCCAAATGGAGCAGTGTGACGGCAAAACGTAGCAGGGTGAGGGCATAATACTGCATTGTGAGGGCAGAATGGAGCACTGTGATAACACAATGGAGCGGGGTGATGATGCAATGGAGCAGTGTGATGGCACAATGGAAAAGTGTGATTACATAATGGAGCAGTGTGATGGCACAATGAAGTTGGGTAATGACAAACTGGAGCAGTGTGAGCGTAGAACAGAGTTGAGTGATGGCACAATGGAGCAGAGTAAGGGCACAATGGAGCAGTGTGATGACAGAATGGAGCAGGGGGATGGAGTAATGGAGCAGTGTGATGGCACAATGGAGCAGTGTGATGACACTATGGAGCAGTGTGATGACACAGTGGAGAAGTGTGTTGACACAAAGGATCAGTGTGATGACAAAATGGATCATGGTGTGGTTAGAATGGATCAGTGTGAGGGGACAATGCAGCAGTGAGATGATGCAATGGAGCAGTGTGATGGCACAATGGAGTTGTGTAATGACACAATGGAGCAGTGTGAGGGCACAATGGAGCACAGTGTGACCAAAATGGAGCAGTGTGAGGACACAATAGAGCAGCGTGATGGCACAATGCAGCAGTGTGTGGGCACAATGGAGCAGTGAGATGACACAATGGAGCAATGTGATGACACAATTGAGCACTGTGAGGGAAGAAAGGAGCAAAGTGAGGGTACAATTGAGCACTGTGAGGGCACAAAGGAGCAGTGTGATGAGACAATGGAGCAGTGTGATAGCACAACAGAGCAGTGTGATGGCACAATGGAGCTGTGTGATGACAAACTGGAGCAATGCAATGACGAAATGGAGCATTGTGAGGGCACAATAGAGGCCGGAGCAGGCATAATGGAGCATTGTGAGGGCACAATAGAGGCCAGAGAGTGCATAATGGAGCAGTTTGAGGGCAAATTGAGCACTGTGAGGGCAAAATGGAGCAGTGTGATGGCAAAAAGGAGCAGTGTGATGACACAGTAGAGCAATGTGAGGGCACAATAGAGCACTGTGAGGGCACAATGGAGCAGTGTGATGGCACAATGGAGCAGGGTGAGGGCACAATGGAGCAGTGTGATGGCACAATGGAGCAGGGTCTGGGCACAATGGAGCAGTATGAGGGCACAACAGAGCAGTGTGATGACACAATGGAGCAGTGTGATGACCAAATGGAGCAATGTGGGGGCAAAAACGAGCAGCGTGATGGCACAAGGGAGCACTGTGCGGGCACAATGGAGCAGTATGATGGCACAAAGGAGCAGTATGAGGGCACAATGGAGCAGTGTGAGGGCAGAATCTAGCAGTGTGATGACATAATGGAGCAGTGTGATGATGGAATGGAATAGGGTGATGGCACAATAGAGCAGTGTGAGAACAAATGGAGCAGTGTGATCTCACAATGGAGCAGTGTGAGGGCACATTAGAGAAGTGTGATGACACTATGGAGCAGTGTGATGACAAAAAGGAGAAGTGTGATGACACAAAGGAGCAGTGTGTTGTCAAAATGGATCAGGGTGTGGTTACAATGGATCCGTGTGAGGGCACAATGGAGGAGTGAGATGAAGCAATGGAGCAGAGTGATGGCAGAATGGCACAGTGTGATGAGACAATGGGACAGTGATTGCACAACGGTGCAGTGTCAAGGCACAATGGAGCAGAGTGATGGCAGAATGGAGCAGGCTGATAGCACAATTGAGCATTGTGAAGACAAAATGGAGCAGCAAGAGTGCACAATGGAGGAGTATGAGGGCAAAATGGATCAGTGTGATGACACAACTGAGCAGTGTGATGACAAAATGGAGCAGTGTGAGAGCACAATAGAGCACGGTGAGGGCACAATTGAGCAGTGTGAAGGCACAATAGAGCACTGTCAGGGCATAATGGAGCAGGGTGATGGCACAATGGAGCAGTGTGATGAAACAAGGAAGCAGTGGGAGGGCACAATAGAGCTCTGTGTGGGCACAATGGAACAGTCGGATGGCACAATGGAGCAGGGTGTGGACACAAGGGAGCAGTGTGATGGCACAATGGAGCAGCATATGGGCACAATGGAGCAGTGTGAGGGCACAATGGAGCAGTGTGATGACATAATGGAGCACTGCGATGACACAATGGAGAAGTGTGATGTCACAATGGAGCACTGTGAGGGCAAAAAGGAGCAGCATGTGGGCTCAATGACAGAATGGAGCATCGTGTTGACACAGTGGAGCAGTGTGATGTCAAAATGGAGCAGTGTGAGGGCACAATGGAGCACTGTGAGGACAAAATGGAGCAAATGAAGCACTGTGATGACACAATGGAGCAGGGTGATGATGTAGTGGAGCAGTGTTTTGGCACATGGACCAGTGTGATGACACAATGGAGCAGTGTGATGTCACTATCGAGCACTGTGAGGGCACAAAGGAGCAAATTGAGGGCACAATGGAGCAGTGTGATGGCACAATGGAGTAGCGTGACGGCACAATAGAACATTGTGAGGGCAGAATGGAACAGTGTTTTGACACAATGGAGCAAGCTGATGATGTAATGGAGAACTGTGATGGCACAATGGAGCAGTGTGATGACACAATGCAGCACTGTGATGTCACAAAGGAGCAGTGTGATGGCACAATGTATCTGTGTGATGACACAATGGAGCAGTGTGAGGGCACAAAGGAGCTGTGTGATGGCACAATGGAGTACTGTGATGACACAATGGAGCAGTGCTTTGTCAAAATGGAGCACTGAGAGGGCAAAAATGAGCACCGTGAGGGCACAAAGGAGCACTGTGAGGGCAAAATGGAGTAGAGTGATGGCACAATTGAGCAGCATGAGGGCACAATGGAGCAGTGTGAGGGCAGAATGGAGCAGTGTGATGACACAATGGAGCAGGGTTATGATGAAGTGGAGCAGTGTGATGGCAAAATGGAGCAGTGTGATGACACAATAGAGCAGTGTGCTGGCACAATGGAGTTGTTTGATGACACAACAGAGCAGTGTGATGGCACAATGGAGCTGTGTGATTGTACAATGGAGCAGTGTGAGTGCACAATGGAGGAGTGTGATGGCAAAATTGAGCAGTGTAAGGGTAGAATGGAGCAGTGTGATGACACAATGGAGCAGGGTTATGATGCAGTGGAGCAGTGTGATAGCACAATGGAGCAGTGTGATGGCGCAATGAAGTTGTTTGATGACACAATGGAGCAGTGTGAGTGCACAATCGAAAGGTGGGATGGCACAATGGAGCAGTGTGCGGGCACAATGGAGCAGTTTGATGGCAAAATGGAGCAGTGTGAGGGCAGAATTTAGCAGTGTGATGACACAATTTCGCAATGTGAGGACACAGTAGAGCAGTGTTAGGGCACCATGGACCAGAGTGATGACACAATGGAGCAGTGTGATGGCACAATTGAACAGTGTGATGTCAGAGTGGAGCAAAGTGTGGGCACAAAGGAGCAAAGTGAGGGAAAATGGAGCAGTGTGAGGCACAAAGGAGTAGTGTGATGGCACAATGGAGCAGTGTGAGGGCAGAGTAGTGCATTGTGAGGGCAGAATGAAGCAGTGTAATGACACAATGGAGCAGAGTGATGATGCAATGGAGCTATGTGATGGCACAATGTACGAGTCTGATGACAAAATGGATCAGTGTGATGGCACAATGGAGATGTGTAATGACACACTAGAGCAGTGTGAGGGTAGAACAGAGCTGTGTGATGGCACAATGGAGCAGTTTGAGGTTACAATGGAGCAGTGTTATGGCACAATGGAGCAGTGCGTTGACACAAAGAGCAGTGTGATGACACAATGAGGCAGTGTGATATCACAATGGAGCACTGTGAGGGCACAAAGGAGAAAGTGAGGGCATAATGTAACACTGTGAGGGCACAATGGATCAGTGTGATGGCACACGGGAGCAGTGTGATGACAGAATGGAGCACTGTAATGTCAAAACGGAGCACAGTGAGGGCACAAAGGAGCAAACTGAGGCCATAATGGAGCACTGTGAGGGCACAATGGAACTTTGTGATGGCACAATGGAGCAGCATGAGGGCACAATAAAGCAGTGTTAGGGCAGAATTGAGCAGGGTGATGACACAATGGAGCAGGGTGATGATGTAATGGAGCAGTGTGATGGCACATGGACCAGTGTGATGACAAAATGGAGCAGGGTGATGACACAATGGAGCAGTGTGATGTCATTATGGAGCACTGTAAGGGCACAAAGGAGCATTTTGAGGGCATAATGGAGCACTTTGAGGGCACAGTGGAGAAGTGTAATGGCACAATGGAGCAGCGTGTGGGAACAATAGAGCAGTGTGACGGCAGAATGGAGCAGGCTTATGACAAAATGGAGCAGGGTGATGATGTAATTGAGCAGTGTGATGGCACAATGTAGCAGAGTGATGGCACAACGGAGCACAGTGAGCGCATAAATGAGCAAATTGAGCTCAAAATGGAGCAGTGGAATGGCACAATGGAGTAGCGTGTGTGCACAATAGTGCATTGTGAGGGCAGAATGAGCAGTGTGATGACACAATGGAGCAGGGTGATGATGCAGGGGAGCAGTGAGTTGGCACAATGGAGCAGTGTGATGACACAATGGAGCAGTGTGATGGCAAAATGGAGTTCTCTAATAACACAATGGAGCAGTGTGCGGGCACAATGCAGCAGTGTGATAGCACAATGCAGCTGTGTGATGACACAATGGAGCAGTGTGAGGGCACAAAGGAGGTGTGTGATGGCACAATGGACCAGTGTGAGGGCACAATGGAGCAGTGTGATGACAAAATGGAGCAGTGTGATGACAGAATGGAGCATCGTGTTGACAGTGGAGCAGTGTGATGGCAAAATGGAGCAGCGTGAGGGCACAATGGAGCATTGTGAGGACAAAATAAAGCACTGTGATGACACAATGGAGCAGGGTGATGATGTAGTGGAGCAGTGTGTTGGCACATGGAATAGTGTGATGGCACAATGGAGCAGTGTGATTACACAATGGAGCAGTGCGATGTCACTATCGAGCACTGTGAGGGCACAAAGGAGCAAATTCAGGGCACAATGGAACAGTGTGATGGCACAATGGAGCAGCGTGAGGGCACAATAGAACAGTGTGAGGGCAGAATGGAACAGTGTTTTGACACAATGGAGCGTGGTGATGATGTAATGGAGAACAGTGATGGCACAACGGAGCTGTGTGATGACACAATGCAGCACTGTGATGTCACAAAGGAGCAGTGTTATGGCACAATGGATCAGTGTGATGACACAATGGAGCAGTGTGAGGGCACAAAGGAGTTGTGTGATGGCACAATGGAGTACTGTGATGACACATTGGAGCACTGTGTTGTCAAAATGGAGCACTGAGAGGGCAAAAATGAGCAGCGTGTGGGCACAAGGGAGCACTGTGAGGGCAAAATGGAGCAGTGAGATGGCACAAAGGAGCAGCATGAGGGCAAAATGGAGCAGTGTGAGGGCAGATTAGAGCAGTGTGATGACACAATGGAGCAGTGTGATGATGGACTGGAGCAGGGTGATGACACAACGGAGCAGTGTGTGGACACAATGGAGCAGTGTGATGTCAAAATGGAGCAGTGTGAGGGCACAATGGAGCTATGTGATGACATTATGGAGCAGAGTGGTGAAACAATGGAACAGTGTGATGAGACAATGGAACAGTGTGAAGTCACAGCGGAGCAATGTGTGGCCACAATGGCACAGTGTGATGACACAATAGAGCAGTGTGAGGGCACAATGGAGCGGTGTTAGGGCACAATGGAGCAGTGTGAAGACACAATGGAGAACTGTGAGGGAAGAAAGGAGCAAAGTGAGGGTACAATTGAGCAATGTGAGGGCACAATGGAGCAGTGTGTTGAGACAATGGAGCAGTGTGATGGCACAATGGAGCACAGTGAGGGCTCAAAGGAGCAAAGTGAGGGAAAAATGGGCACAAGGAGCAGTGTGAAGGCACAATGGAGCAGCATGTGGGCACAATAGTGCATTGTGAGGAAAGAATGGAGGAGAGTGATGACAAAATGGAGCAGTGTGATGGCACAATGGAGTTGTGTAATGACACAATGGAGCAGGGTAAGGGCACAGTGGAGCCGTGTGATGGCAAAATGCAGCAGTGTGAGGGCACAATGGAGCAGTGTGAATGCACAATGGAGCAGTGTTATGCCACAAAGGAGCAGTGTGTTGACAAAATAGAGCGTGGTGATGACACAATGGAGCAGTGCGATGTCACAATGGAGCATTGGGAGGGCAAAAAGGAGAAAGTGAGTGCATAATGGAGCATTTTGAGGGCACAATGGAGTAGTATGATGGCACAAGGGAGCAGAGTGATGATAGAGTGGAGCAGTGTGATGTCACAATTGCACACTGTGAGGGCACAAAGGAGCAGTGTGATGGCACAATGGAGTAGCGTGAGGGCAAAAAAAGCAGTGTTAGGGCAGAATGGAGCAGTGTGATGACACAATGGAGCAGGGTGATGAGACAATGGAGCAGTATGATGACACAATGGAGCACTGTGATGTCATTATGGAGCACTGTGAGGGCACAAAGGAGCAAATTGAGGGCATAAAGGAGCACTGTGAGGGAACAATGGAGCAGAGTGATGGCAACATGGAGCAGCATGAGGAGACAATAGAGCAGTGTGAGGAGAGAATGGAGCAGTGTGATGACACAATGGAGCAGGATGAGGATGCAATGGAGCATTGTGATGACACAATGGAGCAGAGTATGGGCACAATGGAGCAGGGTGATGATGCAGTGGATCAGTGTGATTGCACAATGGAGCAGTATGATGACAAATTGGAGCATAGTGATGGCACAATGGAGCAGCGTGATGGCAAAAATTAGCTGTGCGATGACACGATTGAGCAGTTTGAGGGCACAACGGAGCTGTGGGATGGCACAATGTAGCAGAATGAGGTCACAATGTAGCACTGTGATGACAGAATTGAGCAGTGTAATGACACAATGGAACTGTGTGAGGGCACAATGGAGCAGTGTGAGGGCACAATGGAGCAGTGTGATGACACAAGGTTGCATCATGGTGAAACACTGCAGCAGTGTGATGGCACAATGGAGCAGAGTGTGGGCACATTGGGGGAATGTGCCGGCACAATGGAGCAGTGTGATGACACAATGGAGCAGACTGAGGGCACAATGCAGCAGTGTGTTGGCACAATGGCGCAGTGGGAAGACAAAATGGAGCAGCGTGAGGGCACAATGGAGGAGTATGAGGGCACAATGGAGCAGTGTGATGACACAATAGAGCAGGGTAATGTCAAAATGGAGTAGTGATAGTGCCCAATAGAGCACAGTGAGGGCACAATGGAGCAGTGAATGGCCAAAGTAGAGCAATCTGAAGACACAATGGAGCAGTGTGATGGCACAATGGAGCAATGTATTGACACAATGGAGCAGTGTAAGGCAAAATAGAGGACTGTGAGAGCAAAATGGATCAGTGTGAGTGCAAAATGGAGCATTGCGATGGCACAGTGGACCAGAGGGACGGCACAATGGAGGTGTGTGATGACACAATGGAGCATTGTGAGGGCACAATGGAGCTGTGATGGCACAATGGAGCAATGTGTGGGCACAATGGAGCAGTGTGGTGACACAATGGAGCAGTGTGATGACAAAAAGGAACAGTGTGAAGGTACAATGGAGCAGTGAGAGTACACAATGGAGCAGTGTGAGGGCACAATGTTGCAGTGTGATGACACAATGGAGCATGGTTATGACGCAATGGAGCAGTGTGATGGCACAATGGAGCAGTGTGATGACACAATGGAGCAGTGTGATGGCACAATGGAGTTGTTTGATGACACAACGAAGCAGTGTGATGGCACAATGGAGCAGAGTGATGACACAATGGAGCAGTGTGAGCGCACAATAGAGTACTGTGAGGGCACAATGGTAAAGTTTGATGGCACAATGGAGCAGAGTGAGGGCACAATGGAGCAGTGCAATGGCGCAGTGGAGCATCGTGTGGGCAAAATGGAGCAGTGTGAGGGCACAATGGAGCAGTGTGATGACACAATGGAGCATTGTGATGTCACAATGGAGCAGTGTGATGTCACAATGGAGCACTGTGAGGGCAAAAAGGAGCAGTGTGAGGGCAAAATGGACTACTGTGAGGGCACAATGGAGCAGAGTTATGGGAAAGTTGAGCAGCATGAGGGCAAAATGGAGCACTGTGAGGGCAGAATTTAACAGTGTGATGACACAATGGAGCAGGGTTACGATGCAGTGGAGCAGTGTGATGGCACAATGGAGCAGTGTGATGACACAATGGAGCAGTGTGAGGGCAGCGTGGAGTTGTTTGATGACACAATGATGCAGTGTGGTGGCACAATGGAGCTGTGGAATGGCACAATGGAGCATTGTGATGGCAAAATGGAGCAGTGTGATGGCAAAATGGAGCAGTGTGATGTCAGAATGGAGCAGTGTGATGACACAATGGTACAGGGTGAGGACACAATAGAGCAGTGTTAGGGCACAATGGAGCAGTGTGATGACACAGTGGAGCAGTGTGATGGCACAATGGAGCAGTGTGATGACACAATGGAGCAGTGTGATGGCACAATGGAGCAGTGTGATGACACAATGGAGCAGTGTGATGGCACAATGGAGCAGTGTGATGACACAATGGAGCAGTGTGATGGCACAATGGAGCAGTGTGATGACACAATGGAGCAGTGTGATGGCACAATGGAGCAGTGTGATGACACAATGGAGCAGTGTGATGGCACAATGGAGCAGTGTGATGACACAATGGAGCAGTGTGATGGCACAATGGAGCAGTGTGATGACACAATGGAGCAGTGTGATGGCACAATGGAGCAGTGTGATGACACAATGGAGCAGTGTGATGGCACAATGGAGCAGTGTGATGACACAATGGAGCAGTGTGATGGCACAATGGAGCAGTGTGATGACACAATGGAGCAGTGTGATGGCACAATGGAGCAGTGTGATGACACAATGGAGCAGTGTGATGGCACAATGGAGCAGTGTGATGACACAATGGAGCAGTGTGATGGCACAATGGAGCAGTGTGATGACACAATGGAGCAGTGTGATGGCACAATGGAGCAGTGTGATGACACAATGGAGCAGTGTGATGGCACAATAGAGCAGGGTGATGGCACAATGGAGCAGTGTGATGGCACAATGGAGCAGTGTGATGACACAATGGAGCAGTGTGATGGCACAATGGAGCAGTGTGATGACACAATGGAGCAGTGTGATGGCACAATGGAGCAGTGTGATGACACAATGGAGCAGTGTGATGGCACAATGGAGAAGTGTGTTGGCACAATGGAGTAATGTGATGACACAATGGAGCAGTGTGATGGCACAATGGAGCAGTGTGATGACACAATGGAGCAGTGTGATGGCAGAATGGAGCAGTTTGGTAGCACAACTGAGCAGTGTGAGGACAAAATGAAGCAGCATGAGGGCACAATGGAGGAGTATGTGGGCACAATGGAGCAGTGTGATGACATAACTGAGCAGTGTGATGACAAAATGGAGCAGTGTGAGAGCACAATAGTGCATGGTGAAGGTACAATGGAGAGTGTGAAGGCACAATAGAGCAGTGTCCGGGCACAATGGAGCAGTGGGATGGCATAATGGAGCAGTGTGATCACACAATGGAGCAGTGTGAGGGCACAATAGAGCACTGTGAGGGCACAATGTAACAGTTTGATGGCACAATGGAGCAGGGTGTGGGCAAATGGAGGAGTGTGATGGCACAATGGAGCAGTGTGATGACACAATGGAGCACTGTGATGACACAGTGGATCAGTGTGATGCCACAATGGAGCACTGTGAGGGCAAAAAGGAGCAGTGTGAGGGCAAAATGGAGTACTGTGAGGGCACAATGGAGCAGAGTGATGGCAAAATGGAGCAGCATGAGGGCACAATGGAGCAGTTTGAGGACAGAATGGAACAGTGTGATGAAACAATGGAGCAGCATTATGATGCAGTGGAGCAGTGTGATGGCACAATGGAGCAGTGTGGTGACACAATGGAGCAGTGTGATGGCACAATGAAGTCGTTTGATGACACAATGGAGCAGTGTGATGGCACAAAGGAGCTGTGAGATGGCACAATGGAACAATGTGAGGGCACAATGGAGCAGTGTGATGACAAAATGGAGCAGAGTGAGGGTAGAATGGAGCAGTGTGATGACACAATGGAGCAGGGTTATGATGCAGTGGAGCAGCGTGATAGCGCACTGGAGCAGTTTGATGACAAAATTGAGCAGTGTGATGGCAAAACGGAGTTGTTTGATGACACAATGGAGCAGTGTGAGTGCACAATCAAACTGAGGGATGGCACAATGGAGCAGTGCGCGGGCACAATGGAGCAGCGTGCGGACACAATGGAGCAGTGTTATGGCAAAATGGAGCAGTGTGAGGTCAGAATGGAGCAGTGTGATGACACAATGTCGCAGGGTGTGGACAAAATAGAGCAGTGTTAGGGCACAATGGAGCAGTGTGATGGCACGATGGAGCAGTGTGATGACACAGTGGAGCAGAGTGATGTCACAGTGGAGCACAGTGAGTTCACAAAGGAGCAAAATGAGGGCAAAATGGAGCAGTGTGAGGGAGCAAAGGAGCAGTGTGATGGCACAATGGAGCAGGGTGAGGGCACAAAGTGCATTGTGAGTTCAGAATGGAGCAGTGTGATAACACGATGGAGCAGGGTAATGACGCAATGGAGCAGTGTAATGTCACAGTGCAGCACTCTGAGGGCACAAAGAGAAAGTTAGGGAATAATGGACCACTGTGAGGGCAAAATGGAGCAGTGTGATGGCACAAGGGGCAGTGTGATATCACAATGGAGGACTGTGTGGGCACAAAGGAGCAAAGTGAGGGCATAATGGAGCACTTTGAAGGCACAATGGAGCAGTGTGATGGCATAGTGGAGCAGCGTGAGGGCACAATTAAGCAGTGTTATGGCAGAAGCGAGCAGTGTGATGACACAATGGAACAGGGTGATGATGTAATGGAGCAGTGTGATGGCACATTGGAGCAGCGAGATGACACAATGGAGCAGTGTGATGTCACTATGGAGCACTGTGAGGGTACAAAGAAGCAATTTGAGGGCATAATGGAGCAGTGTGAGGGCACAATGGAGCAGTGTGATCACAAAATGGAGCAGCATTAGGGAACAATAGAGCACTGTGAGGGCAGAATGGAGCAGTGTGATGACAGAATGGAGCAGGGTGTTGATATAATGGAGCAGTGTGATGGCGCAATGGAGCAGTGTGATGACACAATGGAGCACTGTGATGTCATAATGGGACAGTGCGATGGCACAGTGGAGCTGTGTGATGACACAAAGGAGCTATGTGTGGGCACAATGGCGCTGTGTGATTGCACAATGGGCCAGAGTGTGGGCACAAAGGAGGAGTGCGCTGACACAATGGTGCTGTGTGATGACACAAGGGAGAATTGTATGGACACTGTGGAGCAGTGTGATGGCAAAATGAAGCAGCGTGAGGGCACAATGGAGCAGTGTGAGGGCACAATGGAGGAGTGTGATGACTCAATGGAGCAGTGTGATGACAAAATGGAGCATAGTGAGGGCACAATAGAGCTCTGTGATGGCATAATGGAGCTGTGTGATGACACAAATGAGCAGTGTGAGGGCACAATGGAGCAGTGTGATGGTACAATGGAGCTGGATGATGACAAAATGGGGCAGTGAGACGGCACAATGCAGCAATGTGATGGCACAATGGAGGGGTGTGATGGCACAATGGAGCAGTGTGATGACACAAAGGAGCAGTGTGATGTCACAATGGATCAGTGTATGGTTACAATGGATCAGTGTGAGGGGACAATAGAGAAGTGAGATGATGCAATGGAGCATTGTGATGGCATAATGGAGCAGTGTGATGACAAAATGGAGCAGTGTGAGGGCACAATGGAGCAGTGTCATGGCACAATGGAGCAGTGTGATAGCAGAACTGAGCAGTGTGATAGCACAATGGAACAGTGTGAGGACAAAATGAAGCAGCATGAGGGCACAATGGAGGAGTATGAGGGCACAATGGAGCAGTGTGATGACACAACTGAGCAGTGTGATGACAAAGTGGAGCAGTGTGAGAGCACAATAGAGCACTGTGAAGGCACAATGGAGCAGTGTGAAGGCACAATAGAGCACTGAGAGGGCACAATGGAGCACTGTGATGGCACAATGGAGCAGTGTGATGACACAATGGAGCAGTGTGAGGGCACAATAGAGCACAATGAGGGCACAATAGAACAGTTTTTGGCACAATGGAGCAGAGTGAGGACACAATCCAGCAGTGTGATGGCACAAAGGAGCATCGTGGGCACACAATGGAGCATCGTGGGAACAAAATGGAGCAATGTAAGGGCACAATGGACAGTGTGATGACACAGTGGGGCAGTGTGATGTCACAATGGAGCACTGTGAGGGCAAAAAGGAGCAGTGTGAGGTCAAAATGGATCACTGTGAGGGCACAGTGGAACAGAGTGATTTCAAAATCGAGCAGTATGAGGGCACAATGGAGCAGTGTGAGGGCAGAATGGAGCAGGGTGATGACACAATGGAGCATTGTTATGATGCAGAGGAGCAGTGTGTTGGCAAAATGGCGCAGTGTGATGATACAATGGAGCAGTGTGATGGCACAATGGAGTTGTTTGATGATACAACGGAGCAGTGTGATGGCACAATGGAGCTGTGTTGGCACAATGGAGCAGTGTGAGGGCATAATTTAGCAGTGTGATGGCAAAATGGAGCAGTGTGAGGGCACAAAGGAGCAGTGTGATGGCACAATGGAGCAGCTTGAGGGCACAGTAATGCATTGTGAGGGCAGAATGGAACAGTGTAATGACACAATGGAGCAGAGTGATGGTGCAATGGAGCAATGTGATGGCACAATGGACCAGTGTGATGACAAAATGGATCAGTGAGATATCACAATGGAGTTGTGTAATGACACACTAGAGCAGTGTGAGGGTAGAACGGAGCAGTGTGATGTCACAATGGAGCAGGTTGAGGGCACAATTGAGCAGTGTGATGGCACAATGTAGCAGTTTGAGGGTACAATTGAGAAGTGTTATGGCAAAATGGAGCAGTGTGTTGACTCAATGGAGCATTGTGATGACACAATGAAGTGGTGTGATGTCACAGTGGAGCACTGTGAGTGCACAAAGGAGAAAGTGAGGGCATAATGGAGCACTGTGAGGGCACAAGGGAGCAGTGTGATGGCACAAGGGGGCAGTGTGATGACTGTATGGAGCAGTGTGATGTCACAACGGAGCACTGTGAGGGCACAAAGGAGCAAAGTGAGGCCATAATGGAGCACTGTGAGGGCACAATGGAGCTTTGTGGTGGCATAGTTGAGCAGCATGAGGGCACAATAAAGCAGTGTTAGGGCAGAATGGAGCAGTGTGATGACACAATGGAGCAGGATGAAGATGTAATGGAGCAGTTTTATGGCACATGGTCCAGTGAGATGACACAATGGAGTAGGGTGATGACATAATGGAGCAGTGTGATGTCACTATGGAGCACTGTGAGGGCACAAAGTAGCAAATTGATGGCATAATGGAGCCCTGTGAGGGCACAATGGGGAAGTGTAATGGCACAATGGAGCAGCGTGTGGGGAGCAATAGAGCAGTGTGAGGGCACAATGGAGCAGTGTTATGAGACAATGGAGCAGGGTGATGATGTAATGGAGCAGTGTGATGGCACAATGGAGCACAGTGAGGGCATAAATGAGCAAAGTGTGGGCACAATGGAGCAGTGTGAGGGCACAGTGGAGCAGTGGGAAGGTACAAAGGAGTAGCGTGAGGGCACAGTAATGCACTGTGAGGGCAGAATGGAGCAGTGTGATGACACAATGGAGCAGGGTGATGATGCAGTGGAGCAGTGTGATGGCACAATGGAGCAGTGTGATGCCACAATGGAACAGTGTGATGGCACAATGGAGCAGTGTGATTACACAATTGAGCAGTGTGATGGCACAATGGAGTTGTGTAATGACACAATGAAGCAGTGAGATAACACAACGGAGCAGTGCGGTGGCACAATGGAGCTGTGTGATGACACAATGGAGCAGGGTGAGAGCACAAAGGAGCTGTGTGAAGGCACAATGGACCAGTCTGAGGGCACAATAGAGCAGTGTGATGACAAAATGGAACAGTGTGATGACACAATGGAGCATCGAGTTGACACAGTATAGCAGTGTGATGGCAAAATGGAGCAGCGTGAGGGCACAATGGAGCAATCTGAGGACAAAATGGAGCACTGTTTTGACACAATGGAGCATGATGATGATGTAGTGGAGCAGTGTGTTGGCCCATGGACCAGTGTGATGACAAAATGGAGCAGTGTGATTACACAATGGAGCAGTGTGATGGCACAATGGAGCAGTGTGATGGCACAAAGGAGCAGCATGAGGGCACAATGGAGCAGTGTGAGGGCAGAATCGAGCAGTGTGATGACACAATGAAGCAGTGTGATGATTGAATGGAGCAGGGTGATGGCACAATGGAGAAGTGTGATGACACAAAGGAGCAGTGTGATGTCAAAATAGATCAGGTTATGGTTACAATGGATCAGTGTGAGGGCACAATAGAGAAGTGAGATGATGCAATGGTGCAGTGTGATGGCACAATGAAGCAGGGTGATGACACAATGGAGCAGTGTGAGGGCACAATGGAGCACTGTGAAGGCAAAAAGGAGCAGTGTGAGGGCAAAATGGAGCACTGTAAGGGCACAACGGAGCAGAGTGATGGCACAATTGAGCAGCATGAGGGCACAATGGAGCAGTGTGAGGGCAGAATGAGTAGTGTGATGACACAATGGACCAGGGTTATGATGCAGTGGAGCAGTGTGATGGCACAATGGAGCAGTGTGATGACACAATGGAGCAGTGTGATGGCACAATGGAGTTGTTGGATGACACAATGGAGCAGTGTGATGGCACAATGGAGCAGTGTGATGACACAATGGAGCAGTGTGAGCGTACAATAGAGCACATTCAGGGCACAATGGAACAGATTGATGTCACAATGGAGCAGAGTGAGGGCAAATTGGAGCAGTGTGATGGTGCAATGGAGCATCATGTGGGCAAAATGGAGCAGTGTGCAGGCACAATGGAGCAGTGTGATGACAAAATGGAGCACTGTGATGACACAATGGAGCAGTGTGATGTCACAATGGAGCACTGTGAGGGCAAAAAGGAGCAGTGTGAGGGCAAAATGGAGCACAGTGAGGGCACAATGGAGCAGAGTGATGGCAAAACCGAGCAGCATGAGGGCACAATGGAACAGTGTGAGAGCAGAATGGAACAGTGTGATGACACAGTTGAGCAGGGTTATGATGCAGTGGAGCAGTGTGATGGCACAATGGAGCAGTGTGATGACACAATGAAGCAGTGTGATGGCACAATGGAGTTGTTTGATAACACAACGGAGCAGTGTGATGGCACAATGGAGCTGTGTGATGGCACAATGGAGCAGTGTGAGGGCACAATGGAGCAGTGTGATGGCAAAATGGAGCAGAGTGAGAGTAGAATGGAGCAGTGTGCTGACACAATGGAGCAGGGTTATGATGCATTGGAGAAGTGTGATAGAGCAATGGAACAGTTTGATGACACAATCTAGCAGTGTGAGTGCACAATCAAACTGTGGGATGGCACAATGGAGCAGAGTGCGGGCACAATGGAGCAGTGTGAGGACACAAGGGAGCAGTGTTATGGCAAAAATGACCAGTGTGAGGTCAGAATGAAGCAGTGTGATGACACAATATTGCAGGGTGTGGACAAAATAGAGCACTGTTAGGGCACAATGGAGCAGTGTGATGGCACAATGGAGAAGTGTGATGTCACAATGGAGCACAGTGCGGGCAGAAAGGAGAAAAGTGAGGGCAAAATGGAGCCATGTGAGGGCACAATGGAGCAGTGAGATGGCACAATGGAGCAGGGTGAGGGCACAGTGCATTGTGAGTTCAGAATGGAGCACTGTGATAACACAATGGAGCAGGGTAATGATGCAATGGAGCAGTGTGATGGCACAATTGAGAAGTATGATGAGACAATGGAGCAGTGTGATGGCACAATGGATTTGTGTAAAGACACAATGAAGCAGTGTGAGGGTAGAACGGAGCTGTGTGATGGCACAATGGAGCAGTGTGAGGGCACAATGGAGCAGTGTGATGACACAATGGAGCATCATGATGACACAATGCAGCAGTGTGATGGCACAATGGAGCAGAGTGAGGGCACAAAGGACGAATGTGCCTGCACAATGGAGCAGTGTGATGGGAAAATTGAGCAGCGTGAGGGAACAATGGAGCAGTGTGAGGGCAGAATGGAGCAGATTGATGACACAATGGAGCAGTGTGATGGCACAATGGAGCACAGTGAGGGCACAAAGGAGCAAAGTGTGTTGAAAATGGAGCAGTGTGAGGACACAAAGGAGCAGTGTGATGGCACAACGGAGCAGCATGAAGGCACAATAGTGCATTGTGAGGGCAGAATGGAGCAGTGTGATGACACAATGGAGCAGGGTGATGATGCAATGGAGCAGTGTGATGTCACAATGGAGCAGTGTGATGACACAATGGAGCAGTGTGGTGGCACAATGGAGTTGTGTAATGACACAATGCACAATGAAGCAGTGTGTGGGCACAACGGAGCTCTGTGATGGCACAAAGGAGCAGTGTGAGGGAACAATGGAGCAGTGTGATGGCACAATGAAGCAGATGAAGGCACAATGGCGCAGAGTTATGGCAAAATTGAGTATTGTGTTGACACAATGGAGCAGTGTGATGTCACAGTGTAGCACTCTGAGGGCACAAGAGAAAGTGAGGACATAACGGAGCACTGTGAGGGCACAATGGAGCAGTGTGATGGCACAAGGGAGCAGTGTGATGACATAATGGAGTGGTGTGATATCACATTAGAGGACTGTGAGGGCACAAAGGAGCAAAGTGAGGGCAAAATGAAGCACTGTGATGGCACAATGGAGCAGTGTGATGTCACAATGGAGCAGGGTAATGATGAAATGGAGCAGTGTGATGGCACAATGGAGCTGTGTGATGTCACTATGGAGCACTGTGAGGGTACAAATAAGCAATTTGAGGGCATAGTGGAGCAGTGTGAGGGCACAATGGAGCAGTGTGATGGCAAAATGGAGCAGCATTAGGGAACAATAGAGCAGTGTGAGGGCAGAATGGAGCAGTGTGATCACAGAATGGAGCAGGGTGATGATATAATGGAGCAGCGTGATGGCACAATGGAGCTGCGGGATGACACAATTGAGCAGGGTGATGATACAATGGAGTAGTGTGATGTCACTATGGAGCAATGTGTGGGCACAATGGCGCTGTGTGATGGCACAATGAACCAGAGTGAGTGCACAATGGAGCAGTGGGCTGACACAATGGAGCAGTGTGATGACACAATATAGCACCGTGTTGATGCTGTGGAGCAGTGTAATGGCAAAATGGAGCAGCGTGAGGGCACAATGGAGCAGTGTGAGGGCACAATGCACCAGGGTGAGTAAACAATTGAGCAGTGTGATGGCACAATTAAGCAGTGTGAGGGCACAATGCACCAGGGTGAGTAAACAATTGAGCAGTGTGAGGACAAAATGGTGCTGTGGGAATGGCACAATGGAGCAGAATGAGGGCACAATGGAGCACTGTAATGACTGTGTGAGGGCACAATGGAGCAGTGTGTGGGCATAATGGAGCAGTGTGATGACACAAAGGAGCATAGTGATGACACAATACAGCAGTGAGATGGCACAATGGAGCAGAGTGAGGGCACAATGGAGGAATGTGCCGGCACAATGGAGCAGTGTGATTGGTAAATTGAGCAGCGTGAGGGAACAATAGAGCAGTGTGAGGGCAGAATGGAGCAGTGTGATGACACAATGGAGCAGTGTGATGGCACAATGGAGCACAGTGAGGGCAAAAAGGAGCAAAGTGAGGGCAAAATGAAGCAGTGTGAGGGCACAAAGGAGGAGTGTGATGGCACAATGGAGCAGCGTGAGGGCACAATAGTGCATTGTGAGGACAGAATGGAGCAGTGTGATGACACAATGGAGCAGGTTGATGATGCAATGGAGCAGTGTGATGGCACAATGGAGCAGTGTGATGACACAATGGAGCAGTGTGATGGCACAATGGAGTTGTGTAATGACACAATGTAGCAGTGTGAGGTCACAACAGTGCTTTGTGATGGCACAATGGAGCAGTGTGATGGCAAAAATAGCAGTGTGATGATAGAAAGGAGAAGTGTGTTGTAAAAATGGAGCATTGTGAGGACACAATTGAGCAGTGTGATGGCACAATGCAGCAGCATGAGAGCACAATAAAGCAGTGTTAGGGCAGAATGGAGCAGTGTGATGACAGAATGGAGCAGGGTGATGATTTAATGGAGCAGTGTGATGACACAATGGAGCAGTATGATGACACAATGGAGCAGTGTGATGACAGAATGGGACACTGTGTGGGAACAAAGGAGCAAATCGAGGGCATAATGGAGCAGTGCGAGGGCAAAATGGAGCAGCGTGAGGGAACAATAGAGCAGTGTGAGGGCAGAATGGAGCAGTGTGATGACACAAGGGAGAAGGGTGATGATGTAATGAAGCAGTGTGATGGCACAATGGAGCAGTGTGATGCAAAAATGGAGTAATTTGATGGCACAATGGGGCAGTACAATGGCACAAAGGAGCCCTGTGAAGGCACAATGGACCAGTGTGAGGGCACAATGGAGCAATGTGATGACACAATGGAGCAATGTGATGACACAGTGGAGTAGTTTGAAGACACAAGGGAGTAGTGAGATGACGCAATGGAACATCGTGATGACAAAATGGAGCATTGTGATGGCACAATGGAGCAGTGTGATGTCACAATGGAACAGTGTGAGGGCACAATGCAGCAGCATGAGGGCACAATAAAGCAGTGTTAGGGCAGAATGGAGCAGTGTGATGACAGAATGGAGCAGGGTGTTGATTTAATGGAGCAGTGTGATGGCACAATGGAGCAGTGTGATGACACAATGGAGCAGGGTGATGACACAATTGAGGAGTGTGATGTCACTATGGGGTACAGTGGGGGAACAAAGGAGCAAATTGAGGGCATAGTGGAGCAGTGTGAGGGCAAAATGGAGCAGTGTGTTGGCAAAATGGAGCAGCGTGAGGGAACAATAGAGCAGTGTGAGGGAAGAATGGAGCAGTGTGATGACACAAGGGAGAAGGGTGATGATGTAATGAAGCAGTGTGATGGCACAATGGAGCGGTGTGATGACAAAATGGAGTACTGTGATGGCACAATGGGGCAGTACAATGGCACAAAGTAGCTCTGTGAGGGCACAATGGACCAGTGTGAGGGCACAATGGAGCAATGTAATGACACAATGGAGTAGTTTGATGACACAAGGGAGTAGTGAGATGACGCAATGGAACATCATGATGACAAAATGGAGCATTGTGATGGCACAATGGAGCAGTGTGATGTCACAATGGAACAGTGTGAGGGCACAATGGAGCAGTGTGATGACACTACGGAGTAGTGTGGTGACACAATGGAGCAGTGTGATGTCACAAGGGAGCACTGTGAAGGCACAAAGGAGCAAAGGGAGGGCATAATGGAATACTGTGAGGGCAGAATGGAGCAGTGTGATGGCACAGTGGAGCAGCGTGAGTGCACAATAGAGCAGTGTGAGGGCAGAATGGAGCAGAGTGATGACAAAATGGAGCAGTGTGAAGGCACATGGAGCAGTGTGATGACACAATGGAGCAATGTGATGACAAAATGGAGCAGTGTGATGGCACAATGGAGCTGTGTGATGACACAATGGATCTGTGTGAGGGCAGAATGGATCTGTGTGATGGCACATTGAAGCACTGTGAGGGCACAATGGAGCAGTGTGATTACACAATAGAGCAACTTGATGACACAATGGAGCAGTGTGATGGAAAAAGGAGCAGCATGAGGGCACAAAGAAGCAGTGTGAGGACACAAAGGAACAGTGTGATGGCACAATGGAGCAGAGTGAGGACACAATGGAGCAGTGTGAGGGAACAATGCACCAGGGTGAGGACACAATGGAGCAGTGTGCTGGCACAATTGAGCAGTGTGAGGGCACAATGGAGCAGTGTGATGACACAATGGAGGAGTGTGAGGACAATATGGAGTGGCATGAGGGCACAATGGAGGAATATGACAGCATAATGGAGTAGTCTGTTGGCACAATGGAGCAGTGTGAGGACAACATTGAGCAGTGTGAGGCCAAAATGGAGGAGGATGAAGGCACAATGGAGCAGTGAGATGACTCAATGGAGCAGTGTGATGAAAAAATGGAGCATGGTGAGGGCACAATAGAGCTCTGTGATGGCACAATGGAGCAGTGTGACGGCAAAATGCAGCAGTGTGATGGCAGAAAGGAGATTAATGAGGGCACAATGGCGCAGTGTGAGGGCAGAATCGAGCAGTGTAATGACCCAATGGAGCAGTGTGATGCTGGAATGCAGCAGTGTAATGGCACAATGGAGCAGGGTGATGACACAATGGAGCAGTGTGATGTCACAATGAAACAGTGTGAGGGCAGAATGGAGCAGTGTGGTAACACTATGTAGTAGTGTGGTGACACAATGGAGCAGTGTTATGTCACAATGGAGCAGTGTGCAGGCACAAAGGAGCAAAGTGGGGGCATAATGGAATACTGTGAGGGCAAAATGGAGCATTGTGATGCCACAGTGTAGCAGCGTGAATGCACAATAGAGCAGTGTGAGGGCATAATGGAGCAGTGTGATGATACAATGGAGCAGGGTGGTGATGTAATGGAGCAGTGTGATGACAAAATGGAGCAGTGTGATGGCACAATGGAGCTATTTGATGACACAATGGATCTGTGTGAGGGCAGAATGGAGCTGTGTGATGGCATATTGGAGCACTGTGAGGGCACAATGGAACAGTTTTTTGACAATTGAGCAGTATGATGACACAATGGAACTGTGTGATGGCACAATGGAGCAGTGTGTGGGCACAATGGAGCAGTATGATTACACAATAGAGCAACTTGATGACAAAATGGAACAGGGTGATGGAAAATGGAGTGGCGCAAGGGCAGAAAGAAGCAGTGTGAGGACACAAAGGAACAGTGTGATGGCACAATGGAGCAGAGTGAGGACAAAATGCAGCAGTTTGAGTGCACAATGCACCAGGGTGAGGACACAATGGAGCAGTGTGATGGCACAATCGAGCAGTGTGAGGGCACAATGGAGCAGTGTGATGACACAATTGAGCAGTGTGAGGACAAAATGGTGCTGTGGGAATGGCACAATCGAGCAGAAGGAGGGCACAATGGAGCACTGTAATGACTCAATTGAGCAGTGTGATGACACAATGGATCTCTGTGAGGGCACAATGGATCAGTGTGAGGGCACAATGGAGCAGTGTGATGACACAATGGAGCATCATGTTGACACAATGCAGCAGTGTGATGGCAAAATGGAGCAGAGTGAGGGCAAAATGGAGGAATGTGCCGGCACAATGGAGCAGTTTGATGACACAATGGAGCAGAGTGAGGGCAAAATGGAACAGTGTGTTTTCACAATGGAGCAGTGTGAGTACAAAATGGAGCAGTGTGAAGGCACAATGGAGCAGTGTGATGACACAATGGAGCAGTGTGATGACCAAACGGAGTAGTGATAGGGCACAATAGAGCATGGTGAGGTCACAATGGAGCAGTGAAACAGCAAAGGAGAGCACTGTGAGGACACAATGGAGCAGTGTGATGGCACAATGGAGCAGTGTATTGGCACAATGGAGCAGTGTGAGGGCACAATAGAGCACTGTGAGGGCATAATGGAGAAGATTGAAGGCACAATGGAGTAGTTTGATGGCCAAATGGAGCAGGGTGTGGGCACAATAGAGCAGTATGAGGGCAGAAAGGAGCAGTGTGATGACACAATGGATTACTGTGATGACAAAATGGAGCAGTGTGAGGTCACAATGGAGCACTGTGTGGGCAAAAAGGAGCAGCATGTGGGTACAATGGAGCATGGTGAGGGCACAATGGAGCCATGTGATGGCACAATGTAGCAGCATGAGGGCACAATGGCTCAGTGTTAGGACAGCATGGAGCAGTGTGATGATACAATGGAGCAGTGTGATGCTGGAATGGAGCAGTGTAATGGCACAATGGAGAAGGGTGATGACACAATGGAGCAGTGTGAGGTCACAATGGAACAGTGTGAGAGCACAATGGAGCAGTGTGGTGACACTATGGAGTAGTATGGTGACACAATGGAGCAGTGTGATATCACAATGGAGCACTGTGAAGGCACAAGGGAGAAAAGTGAAGGCATAATGGATTTCTGTGAGGGCACAATGGAGCAGAGTGTTGGCACAGTGGAGCAGAGTGAGGGCACAATTGAGCAGTGTGTTGGCACAATGGAGCACTGTGAGTACAAAATGGAGTAGAGATAGGGCACAATAGAGCATGGTGAGGTCACAATGGAGCAGTGAGAGGGCAAAGCAGAGCACTGTGAGGACACAATGGAGCAGTGTGATGGCACAATTGGGCAGTGTATTGACACAATGGAGCCATGTGAGGGCACAATAGATCACTGTGAGGGCATGATGGAGACTTTTGAAGGCACAATGGAGCAGTTTGATGGCGAAATGGAGCAGGGTGTGGGCACAATGGAACAGTATGTGGGAAGGATGGAGCAGTGTCATGACACAATGGATTACTGTGATGACACAATGGAGCAGTGTGAGGTCATAATGGAGCACTGTGTGGGCAAAAATGAGCAGCGTGTGGGTACAATGGAGCAGCATGAGGGCACAATGGCGCAGTGTTAGGACACAATGGAGCAGTGTGATGGACACAATGGAGCAGTGTGATGCTGGAATGGAGCAGTGTAATGGCACAATGGAGCAGGGTGATGACACAATGGAGCAGTGTGATGTCACAATGGAACAGTGTGAGGGCACAATGGAGTAGTTTGATGACTCAAGGGAGCAGTGAGATGATGCAACGGAACATCGTGATGACAAAAAGGAGCATTGTGATGGCACAATGGAGCAGTGTGCCGTCACAATGGAACAGTGTGAGGGCACAATGGAGCAGTGTGATTACACTATGGAGTAGTGTTGTGACACAAAGGAGCAGTGTGATGACACTATGGAATAGTGTGGTGACACAATGTAGAAGTGTGATGTCACAATGGAGCACTGTGAAGGCACAAAGGAGCAAAGTGAGGGCAAATTGGAATACTGTGAGGGAAACAATGGAGCAGTGTGATGGAGCTGTGGAGCAGCATGAGTGCACAATAGAGCAGTGTGAGGGCATAATGGAGCAGTGTGATGACACAATGGAGCAGTGTGATGAGAAAATGGAGCAGTGTGATGGCACAATGGAGCTGTGTGATAACACAATGGATCTGTGTGAGGGCAGAACGGATTTGTGTGATGGCACATTGAAGCATTGTGAGGGCACAATGGAGCAGTGTTTTGACACAATTGAGCAGTATAATGACACAATCAACTGTATGAGGGCACAAGGGAGCAGTGTTAGGGCAGAATGGAGCAGTGTGATTACACAATAGAGCAACTTGATGACACAATGGAGCAGTGTGATGGAAAATGGAGCAGCGTGAGTGCACAATGGAGCAGTGTGCTGACACAATGGACGAGTGTGAGGACAATATGGAGTGGCATGAGGGCACAATGGAGGAATGTGATGGCATAATGGAGCAGTGTTTTGGCACAATGGAGCAGTGTGAGGACAAAAATTGAGCAGTGTGGGCAAAATGGAGGAAGATGAGGGCACAATGCAGCAGTGTGATGACTCAATGGAGCAGTGTGATGACAAAATGGAGCATGGTGAGGGCAAAATAGAGCTCTGTGATGGCACAATGGAGCAGTGTGATGACACAATAGAGCCTGGGGAGGGCACAATGGAGCAGTGTGAGGGCAAAATAGAGCTCTGTGATGGCACAATGGAGCAGCGTGATGGCACAATGGAGCAGTGTGATGACACAATGGAGCAGTGTGAGGGCACAAGAGAGCACTGTGAGGGCACAATGGAGCAGTGTGGGCACAATGGAGTAGGGT
Source organism: Rhizomys pruinosus (assembly GCA_009823505.1). NCBI lineage: Eukaryota > Metazoa > Chordata > Mammalia > Rodentia > Spalacidae > Rhizomys > Rhizomys pruinosus. Next base: position 2,601,057 of record VZQC01003035.1, read on the forward strand.
GAGGGCACAATGGAGCACTGTGATGGCACAATTGATCAGGGTGTCTGCACAATGGAGCAGTATGAGGGCACAATGGAGCAGTGTGATGACACAATGGAGTATTGTGATGACACAATGGAGTAGTGTTATGTCAAAATGGAGGACAAAAACAAGCAGCGTGAGGGCACAATGGAGCAGTGTGAAGACACAAAGGAGATTCATGAGGGCACAACAGAGCAGTGTGAGGGCAGAATCGAGCAGTGTGATTACACAATGTAGCAGTGTGATGATGGAATGGAGCAGGCTGATGGCACAATGGTGCAGTGTGAGGACACAATGGAGCAGTGTGATGTCACAATTGAGCAGTGTGAGGGCACATATCAGAAGTGTGATGACACTATGGAGCAGTGTGATGACATAATGGAGAAGTGTGATGACACAAAGGAGCAGTGTGATGTCACAATGAATCAGCATTTGCCTAAAATGGATCAGTGTGAGGGCACAATGGAGCAGTGTGATGATGCAATGGACCAGTGTGATGTCACAATGTCGCAGTGTGATGACACAATTGAGCTGTGTGACGGGACAATAGAGCACTGTGAGGACACAATTGAGCAGTGTGATGGAACGGTGGATTAGTGTGATGGCAGAATGGAGCAGTGTGCTGGCACTATTCAGCTGTTTGAGGGCAAAATGGAGCAGTGTGATGTCAAAAGTGAGCAGTCTGAGGGCACAATAGAGCACTTTGTGGGCACAATGGAGCAGTGTGATGGCAGACGGGAGGAGTGCGATGACAGAATGGAGCATTGTGATGTCACAATGGAGTACTGTGAGGGCACAAAGGGGCAAAGTGAGGGCATCATGGAGCACTGTAAGGGCACAATGGAGCAGTGTGATGGCACAATGGAGCAGCGTGAGGGCACAACAAAGCAGTGTTTTTTCATAATGGAGCAGTGTTGTGACACAATGAAGCAGGGTGATGATGTAATTGAGCAGTCTGATGGCATAATGGAGCAGTGTGATGACACAATGGAGAAGTGTGATGACACAATGGAGCAGTGCGATGGCACAATGGAGCTGTGTGATGACACAATGGAGGAATGTGTGGGCACAATGGAGCTTTGTGATGGCACAATGGACCAGAGTGAGGACACAATGGAGCAGTGAGCTGAAAGAATGGAGCAGTGTGATGACACAATGGAGCATCGTGTTGACACCGTGGAGGAGTGTGATGGCAAAATGGAGCAGCGTGAGTGCACAATGGAGCATTGTGAGGGCACAATGGAGCAGTGTGATGAAACAAAGGAGCAGTGTGATGGCACAATGGAGCAGAGTGAGGGCACAATTGAGCAGTGTGAGGGAATAATGCACCAGGGTGAGGACACAATGGAGCAGTGTGATGGCACACTTGAGCAGTGTGAGGGCACAATGGAGCAGTGTGATGACACAATACAGCAGTGTGATGGCACAATGGAGCTGTGTGATGACACAATTGAGCAGTGTGAGGGCACAATGGAGCAGTTTGATGGCACAATGGAGCTGTATGTTGACACAGTGGGGCAGTGTGAGGGCATGATGGAGCAACGTGACAGCACAATGGAGGAGTATGACAGCACAATGGAGCAGTGTGATGACACAATGGAGGATTGTGATGTCACATTGGAGCACTGTGAGGGCACAGATGAGCAAAGTGAGGGCACAGTGGAGCAGTGTGTCGGCACAAAAGAGCTGTGTGATGGGAAAATGGAGCAGCCTGAGGGCACATTAAGCAGTGTGAGGGCAGTGTGGAGCAGTGTGATGACACAATGGAGCAGGATGATGATGCACTGAATCAGTGTGATGACACAATGGAGCAGTGTGATGACAAATTGGAGCAGTGTGATGGCACAATGGAGCAGTATGTTGGCACAATGTAGCTGTGTGATGACACAATTGAGCAGGGTGAGGGCAAAATGGAGCACTATGATGACAAAATTGAGCAGTGTGTTGACACCATGGAACTGTGTGAGGGCACAATGGATCAGTGTGTGGGCACAATGGAGCAGTGTGATGACACAATGGAGCATCATGATGACACAATACAGCAGTGTGATGGCAAAATGGAGCAGAGTGTGGGCACAATGGGGGAATGTCCTGGCACAATGGAGCGGTGTGATGGGTAAATTGAGCAGCATGAGGGAACAATAGAGCACTGTGAGGGCAGAACGGAGGAGGGTGATGACACAATGGAGCAGTGTGATTGCACAATGGAGCACAGTGAGGGCAAAAAGGAGCAAAGTGAGGGCAAAATGGAGTGGTGTGCTGGCACAAAGGAGGAGTGTGATGGCACAATGGAGCAGCGTGAGGGCACAATAGTGCATTGTGAGGGCAGAATAGAGCAGTGTGATGACACAATGGGGCAGGTTGATGTTGCAATGGAGCAGTGTGATGGCACAATGGAGCAGTGTGATGACACAATGGAGCAGTGTGATGGCACAATGGAGTTGTGTAATGACAATTTGGAGCAGTGTGAGGGCAAAACAGAGCTTTGTGACAGCACAATGGAGCAGTGTGATGTCACAATGGAGCACTGTGAGGGCACAAAGAGAAAGTGAGGACATAATGAAGCACTGTGATGGCACAATGTAGCAGTGTGATGGCAAAAGGCAGCAGTTTGATGACAGAATGGAGAAGTGTGATGTCACAATGGAACCCTGTGAGGACACAATGGAGCAGTGTGATGGCACAATGGAGCAGCGTGAGGGCACAAATGCAGTGTTAGGTCAGAATGGAGCAGTGTGATGACAGAAGGGAGCAGGGTGATAATTTAATGGAGCACTGTGATGGCACAATGGAGCAGTGTGATGACACAATGGATCAGTGTGATGTCACAATGGAGCAGAGTGATGTCACTCTGGAGCACTGTGAGGGCAAAAAGGAGCAAACTGAGGGCATAAGGGAGCAGGGTGAAGGCACAATGGAGAAGTATGATGACACAATGGAGCAGTGTGTTGACACAGTGGAGGACTGTGTTGACACAGTGGAGCAGTTTGATGGGAAAATGGAGCAGCGTGAGGACACAATGGAGCAATGTGGGTGCACAATGGAGCAGTGTGAGGGAACAATGCATCAGGGTGAGGACACAATGGAGCAGTGTGATGGCACCCTTGAGCAGTGTGAGGGCACAATGGAGCAGTGTGATGACACAATATAGCAGTGTGATGGCACAGTGGAGCTGTGTGATGACACAATTGAGCAGCGTGAGGGCACAATGGAGCAGTGTGTTGGCACAATGGAGCTGTATGGTGACACAATGGAGCAGTGTGAGGGCACAATGGATCAACGGGATGGCATAATGGAGTAGTGTGATGACACAATGGAGCAGTGTGATGTCTCAATGGAGCACTCTGAGGGCACAAATGAACAAAGTGAGGGCACTATTGAGCAGTGTGTGCACAATGGAGTTGTGTGATGGGAAAATGGAGCAGCGTGAGGGCACAATAGAGCAGCGTGAGGGCAGAATGGAGCAGTGTGATGACACAATGGAGCAGGGTGATGATGCAATCGATCAGTGTGATGACACAATAGAGCAATGTGATGACAAATTGGAGCAGTGTGATGGCACAATGGAGCAGTGTGATTGAACAATGTAGCTGTGTGACGACACAATTGAGCAGTGTGAGGGCACAATGGAGCTGTGGGATGGCACAATGGAACAGAATGAGGGCACAATGGAGCACTGTAATGATTCAATTGAGCAGTGTGATGACACAATGGAACTGTGTGAGGGTACAATGGATCAGTGTGAGGACACAATGGAGCAGTGTGATGACATAATGGAGCATCATGATGACACAATGCAGCAGTGTGATGGCACAATGGAGCAGAGTGAGGGCACAATGTAGGAATGTGCCGGCACAATGGAGAAGTGTGATGACACAATGGAGCAGAGTGAGGGCACAATGGAGCAGTGTGTTGGCACAAGGAAGTAGTGTGAGTACAAAATGGAGCAGTGTGATTTCACAATGGAGCAGTGTGATGAGACTATGGAGCAGTGTGATGACAACATGGAGTAGTGATATGGTAAATAGAGCATGGTGAGGTCACAATGTAGCAGTGAGAGGGTAAAGTAGAGCACTGTGAAGACACAATGGAGCAGTGTGCTGGCACAAAGGAGCAGTGTACTGACACAATGGAGCAGTGTGAGGGCACATTAGAGCACTGTGAGGGCAAAATGTAGAAGATTGAAGGCACAATGGAGCAGTTTGATGGCAAAATGGAGCAGGGTGTGTGCACAATGGAGCAGTATGAGGGCACAATGGAGAAGTGTGATGACACAATGGATTACTGTGATTACACAATGGAGCAGTGTGAGGTCACAATGGAGCACTGTGAGGGCAAAACGTAGCAGGGTGTGGGCACAATGGAGCACTATGAGGTCACAATGGAGCAGTGTGATGGCAGAGTGGAGCAGCATGAGTGCACAATAGAGCAGTGTGAGGGCAGAATGGAGCAGTGTGATGACACAATGGAGCAGAGTGATGTTGGAATGGAGCAGCATAATGGCCCAATGGAGCAGGGTGATGACACAAAGGAGCAGTATGATGACACAATGGAACTGTGTGATGACACAATGGATCTGTTTGAGTGCAGAATGGAGCTGCGTGATGGCATACTGGAGCACTGTGAGGGCACAATGGAGTAGTGTTATGACACAATTGAGCAGTATGATGACACAATGGAACTGTGTTAAGGCACAATGGAGTGGTGTGAAGGCACAATGGAGCAGTGTGATTACACAATAGAGCAACTTGATGACACAATGGAGCAATGTGATCGAAAATAGAGCAGCGTGAGGGCACATAGAAGCAGTGTGAGGACACAAAGGAACAGTGTTATGGCACAATGGAGCAGAGTGAGGACACAATGGAGCAGTGTGAGGAAACAATGCACCAGGGTGAGGACACAATGGAGCAGTGTGAGGGCACAATAGAGCAGTGTGATGACACAATGGAGGAGTGTAAGGACAATATGGAATGGCATGAGGGTACAATGGAGGAATGTGATGGCATAATGGAGCAGTGTGTTGGCACAATGGAGCAGTGTGAGGACAAAATTGAGCAGCATGAGGGCAAAATGGAGGAGGATGGGGGCACATGGAGCAGTGGGATGACTCAATGGAGCAGTGTGATTACAAAATGGAGCATGGTGAGGGCACAATAGAGCCCGGTGTGGGCACAATGGAGCAGTGTGAGGGTAAAATAGAACACTGTGATGGCACAATGGAGCAGTGTGATGGCAAAATAGAGCAGCGTGATGACACAATGGAGCAGTGTGAGGGCACAATAGAGCACTGTGAGGGCACAATGGAGGACTGTGATGGCAAATTGAGCAGGGTGTCTGCACAATGGAGTAGTATGAGGGCACAACGGAGCAGTGTGATGACACAATGGAGTATTGTGATGACACAATGGAGCAATGTTATGTCAAAATGGAGCACTGTGAGGACAAAAACGAGCAGCGTGATGGCACAAGGGAGCACCGTGAGGGCACAATGGAGCAGTGTGATGACACAAAGGAGCTTCATGAGGGCACAATGGAGCAGTGTGAGGGCAGAATCGAGCAGTGTCATGACACAATGGAGCAGTGTGATGATGGCATGGAACAGGGTGATGGCACAATGGAGCAGTGTGAGGACACAATGGAGCAGTGTGATGTCACAATGCAGCAGTGTGAGGGCACATTGGAGAAGTGTGATGACACTATGGAGCAGTGTGATGACACAATGGAGAAGTGTGATGACACAAATGAGCAGTGTGATGTCACAATGGATCAGCATTTGTCTAAAATGGATCAGTGTGAGGGCACAATGGAGCAGTGTGATGATGCAATGGACCAGTGTGATGGCACAATGTCACAGTCTGATGACAGAATGGAGAAGTGTGGGGGCACAATGGAGCAGTGTCGTGGCACAATGGAGCAGTGTCATGGCAGAATGGAGCAGTGTGATAGCACAATTGTGCAGTGTGAGGACAATATCGAGCAGTGTGAGGGCACAATTGAGGAGTATGAGGGCACAATGGAGCAGTGTGATGACACAACTGAGCAGTGGGATGACAAAAGTGAGCATTGTATGGGCACAATAAAGCATGGTGAGGGCAAAATGGAGCAGTGTGAAGGCACAATAGAGCACTGTCAGGGCACAATGGAGGAGTGTGATGGCACAATGGAGCAGTGTGAGATCAAAATGGAGCAGTTGGAGGGCACAACGGACCAGGGTGAGGGCATAATTTAGCAGTGTGATTGCACAATTGAGCAGCATGAGGGCACATTGGAGCAGTGTGAGGACACAATGGAGCAGTGTGATGACACAATGGAGCACTGTGATGACACAATGGAGCAGTGTGATGTCACGATATAGCACTGTGATGGCAAAACGGAGCAGCATCAGGGCACAATGGAGCACTGTGTGGACACAATGGAGCAGAGTGTTGGCACAATCGAGCAGCATGAGGGCACAATGGAGCAGTGTGAGGGCAGAATGGAGCAGTGTGATGTCAAAATGGAGTAGGGTTATGATGCAGTGGAGCAGTGTGATGGCACAATGGAGCAGTGAGATGACACAATGGAGCAATGTCATGGCACAGTGGAGTTGTTTGATGACACAATGGAGCAGTGTGGTGGCACAATGGAGCTGTGTGATGGCACAGTGGAGCAGTGTGAGGGCACAATGGAGCAGTGTGATGGCGAAATGGAGCAGTGTGAGGGCATAATGGAGAAGTGTTTTGTCACAATTGACCAGTGTTTTGATTCAGTGGAGCAGTGTGATGGCACAATGGAGCAGTGTTATGACACAATTGAGCAGTGTGATGGCACAATGGAGTTGTTTGATGACACAATGGAGCAGTGTGAGGGCACAATGGAGTTGTGTGATTGCACAATGGAGCAGTGTTTGGGCACAATGGAGCAGTGTGTTGGCAAATTGGAGCAGTGTGAGAGCAGAATGGAGCAGTGTGATAATGGAATGGAGCAGTGTGATGGCACAATGGAGTAGTGTGATGACACAATGGAGCAGTGTGTTGGCACAATGGAGCACTTTGTGGGTACAATGGAGCAGTGTGATGACACTATGGAGCAGTGTGATGACAAAATGTAGCAGTGTGATGACACAATGGAACAGTGTGACGGCACAATGGAGCACTGTTTGAACACAACGGAGCACTGTGTCGGCACAATGGTGCACTGTGATGACACAGTAGAGTAGTGCGAGGGCACAATGGAGCAATGTTAGGGCACAATGGAGCAGTGTGATGACACAGTGGATCAGTGTGATGACACAATGGAGCAGTGTGATTTCATAATGGAGCACTGTGAGCCCATAAAGGAGCAAAGTGTGGGCATAATGGAGCACTGTGAGGGCACAGTTTAGCAGTGTGATGGCACAGTGGAGCTTCGTGAGGGCACAGTAGAGCAGTGTGAGGGCAGAATGGAGCAGTGTGATGACACTAGGGAGCAGGGTGATGATGTAATGGAGTTCAAGGCCAGCCTGGTCTACAGAGTGATTTCCAGGACAGCTGGGGCTCCAGGGAGACCCTGTCTTGTCAAGACCAAAAAAAATTAAAAAAATGTTTAGACATTGTCCTAGTTTGTCTTCCATTGCTGTGACAAAACACTCTGACCAACACCAACTTGGGGAGGAAAGGGTTTATTCAGCTTACATCTCCTGGGTCACATTTCATCACTTAGGGAGCCCAAGGCAGGAACTCAGGGCAGGAACCTGGAGGCCATGGAGGACTGCTGTTCACTGGCTTGCTCTCTACTGGCTTGCTCTCTGGCTCATGCCCAGCCTGCCTTCTTATACTGTCACTGCTCAACAATCAAGACAATACACCACAGATGTGGCCACAGGCCAATCCAATGGAGCCAATTCCCCAACCGAGGCTCCCTCAACCCAGGTGTGTCAAGTTGACACCAAAGCTATCCAGCACAATTGACCCCTTGTCAACTTGACACACAAACACATCACTATTAAACCACCTTTCCAGTTCTTATCCCCAAAGTATGATGTTAACACTAATCACAACCTAAGACAGTACATCCTTAAAAGCCCCACAGTCCTTAAAATGTCCAAACACTTAAAAGTCCAGTCTATTAAAAGTCTCTTAACTGTGGGCTGCTGTAAAATCCAAAACAAGTACTGTCTTATTTCAAAGGGAAGAATCAGGCACTCTCAAACAAAACCTAAGTCCAGCAAGTAGCTCAAGGCTGGACACCTGGGATTCACTCACGATCTTCTGGGCTCCAAAGGGTCTCGGCAGCTCCCCCTCTCCGACTCTGCCGTCCGTGGCACACTCATCTCGCAGGCCCAGGCCGACTCCATTCTACACCTACCGCTGCTCTTGGTGGTCGTCCCAGGGTACCGGCATCTCCAAAAAGCTGGGGTCGCTACTGAAACTGAGGCAGCACCTTCACCAATGGTCTCTTCTGACCTCTCCTGGTGCAAAGCCTCAGCTTCTCTCCATGACCCCTGCAATCCTGGGGTCTTCACAGCAACCGAGGTGCACTTCCACCAATGGTCTTTCCTGACCTCTCACAGTGCCAAGCCTCGGCTGCTCTCTGTGACCCCCTCAAATTTCAACACCGGAACCATATAGGAGACTCTTACACGTTACCAAGTCCGGCTTCTGGCTCAAGATGGAGGCTCAGGCCCTTTCTGGGTCACAGCTTCTGTGTGCTGACCTTGAAGATATTCTCCCCAGAAGATTTCACCTCAGTGATGCTGGTCTCTTGTTACTTACAGCTGATTTTTCAGCCCCAGCTAACCAGCATCAATTGCCCCAGTACCACAAAAGTTTCACTTCAGGTTCTGGTCTCTTGTTACTTACAGCTGATTCTCCANTGATGCAATGGACCATGTGTGCGCACAAGTGTCACGTCTGTTATGACAGAATGGAGAAGGTGGGATGGAGCAGATGAGATGTTGCACTAAACAATGGAGCAGTGTCATGCAGAATGTGCAGCAGTGTGTATAGCACAATTGTAGCAGTGTGAGGACAATATCGAGCGTGTGATGGCACAATGAGCAGTTGAGGGCACAAGCTGTAGCAGTGTGATGACACAACTGAGAGCAGTGTGATGGCAAATGATCATTGTATGGGCACAATGAAAGTAGGTGCAGGGCAATTGTCAAATGGAGCAGTGTAGGCAACATAGAGCACTGTGAGGGGCACAATGGGGAGTGTGTGGCACAATGGAGCAGGTGGAGACAAAATGGAGCAGTTTAGGGCACAACGGACCAGGGTGGAGGCCATCATTAGCGTGTGATTGCACAATTGAGCGCCATGGTAGGGCCAATGACAGTGTGAGGACACAATGGAGCAGTGTGATGACCACAATGGGCACTGTGATGCACACAATGGACAGTGTGAATGTCACCATCTAGCCTGTGTGCAAAACGGAGCAGCATCGGGCACAATGGAGCACTGTGTGGACACAATGGAGCAGAGTGTTGGCACAATCGAGCAGCATGAGGGCACAATGGAGCAGTGTGAGGGCAGAATGGAGCAGTTGATGTCAAAATGGAGTAGGGTTATGATGAGTGGAGCAGTGTGAATGGCACAATGGAGTGAGATGTTGCACACATGGAGCAATGTCATGGCACAGTGGAGTTGTTTGATGACACAATGGAGCAGTGTGGTGGCACAAGGAGCTGTGTATGCACAGGGAGCAGGTGAGGGCACAAATGGCGCAGTGTGGATGGCGAAATGGAGCAGTGTGAGGGCATAATGGAGAAGTGTTTTGTCACAATTGACCAGTGTTTTGAGTTCAGTGGAGCAGTGTGATGGCACAATGGAGCAGTGTTATGACACCAATTGAGCAGTGTGATGCACAATGGAGTTGTTTGATGACACAATGGAGCAGTGTGAGGGCACATGTTTGAGCAGTTGTGAGTTGGCACAACTGAAATTTGTGATGAACATTGATGGAATGATTTGGACACAATGGAGTCATTGTGGTTGAAGACAGTGGAGAAGTGAGATGAATATTGGAGCAGTGTGAGGCAGAATGGAGCAGTTATGACACAATTAGCACTGTGGTGTCACAAGGATTGTGTGATGAACACAATGGAGTAGTGTAGGGTCACAATGGGAGTTGTGTTGATGACACTATGGAGCAGTTTGGATGCCAAATGGAGCATGTGTGAAGACACCATGAACGTGTGACGGCAATGGAGCCTGTGAACACAACGGGCATGTGTTCGGCACAATGGTGCACTGTGAGACACGTAGAGTAGTGCGAGGGAAATGGAGCAATGTAGGGCAAATGGAGCAGTTGATGCACAGTGATCAGTGTGATGAACAGGCCAGTGTGATTTCATAATGGAGCACTGTGAGCCCATAAAGGAGAAAGTGGCTATGCAGAATGGAGTGCAGTAGCAGTGTGATGAATGGGCAGCAGTGAAGAGCAGTGTGAGGGCAGAATGGAGCTGTGATGACTAGGAGCAGGGTGCATGATGTAATGGAGTTCAAGGCCAGCCTGGTCTACAGAGTGATTTCCAGGACAGCTGGGGCTCCAGGGAGACCCTGTCTTGTCAAGACCAAAAAAAATTAAAAAAATGTTTAGACATTGTCCTAGTTTGTCTTCCACTTGCTGGTGACAAAACACTCTGACCAACACCAATTGGGGGGAAAGGGTTTATTCAGCTTAACATCTCCTGGGTCACATTTCATCACTTAGGGAGCCCAAGGCAGGAACTCAGGGCAGGACCTGGAGGCCTGGAGGACTGCTGTGCCTTGGCTTGCTCTCTACTGGCTTGCTCTGGCTCATGCCCCAGCCTGCCTTCTTCTACTGCCACTGCTCAACAATCAAGATGATACACCACAGATGTGGCCACAGGCCATCCAATGGAGCCAATTCCCCAACCGAGGGCTCCCTCAACCCAGGGTGTCAAGTTGACACCCAAGCTATCCAGCACAGACATGAAAAAAAATTAATATAAATAGAATGATTTTAAATAATAAAATAAAAACTGTTTTGTGTGTATTTTTTCCCTATCTTCATATTTATAACTCATGTACAGGGAGATTGTATCTATGGATATGTAAGAAGGAAATAATAGCAGTAGCTTAGCCTACACGTATTAAGTAGGTCAGCTTCATATTGTGCTGTTCCTAGGGTCCTCCTCCTGTATGTTCTGCGCTTAAAATCATTGATCAGAATCGGATGTACCATCTGTGCTTTAATGGTGGCCTTTTTTTTAGACTTTGTATTTATTTATTTACTTATTTACTTAATTATTTATTCATTTATTTTCCCCAACTTTTTTTTTTGTTTTGTTTTATGTGTATGAATATATTACCTTTTTTTTTTTATCTTGGTGGGCCTTTTTTAAATAAACTTTTTAAAATTATGTATTTATTTATTTATTTATTTTTATGTGTATTAATTTACTGTCTGCATGTAGGTTTCTGCACCCGTTTCGTGCATTGCCACACAGATCAGAGGTGGGCATCAAATTCCCCTGGAACTGGAGCTAACGATGTTTCTCAGCCGCAATGTGGGTGCTGGGTATCTAACCAGGTGCTATAAGCCTCTAGACCATCTCTACAACCCCTTTGCTAAGCCTTTGAAAAGACATATGTGTACTCCTTTGGTTTCCGTAAGGTGCTGGGATTGAAGGAAGTTGTGGGCAACCATGCCCTGCCTATGCCTTTTTTTTTTTTTTGGTCGTTTTGAAAAGTGGTTGCTGTAGCCCCACCCAGCTGGCCTGGAAATCTCTAAATTGTAAACTAATATAGTTTGAATCATAGTTAAAATGATTGAATTATTTATTTATTTATTTATTTATTTATTTATTTATTTATTTATTTATTTATGTGTTTTCCCTGGCCCGCGGGGTCCTCAACAGGGGCCCGAGGAGAAAGTTACCTGAATGAGATACAAACCAGACCCAAAGAAGGAGACCAAGACAAGAATCTGATCAAGGTCTCAAATTTTAATTTTTGTAAGGCAGTAATATATATTGGAGTGGGCAGGCAAAAACAGACCCAGTTAGCATAGTTTAAGACCATTAGGTTACTAGGATACCTAACTGCCGATTGTTATCTGGGGAAGGTTATGGGTGGGTGAATTCCCAAGAAGAAGCGGGGTGTTCTTGTCAAATAGGGCATGCTGTCCTAATAGGTTGACTATA
>VZQC01003035.1:2615707-2621106 GCA_009823505.1 Rhizomys pruinosus
TCCCACATGGACATATGGGCGAATTTTGTTTTGTTTGATTTTTCTGGATGATTTGGTATCAGTTCTATTCTTTTTCTTTTTTGTTTTTTATTTTTGTGACAGGGGTGCACTCTCATACATGAGGGAAATATACTCGTATACTGGTACATACGCATAAACTTAATAGATTACTGAAATACTCTCTATGGAGACCAAGCAGGCTGAGCTTGAACTCACACTGTTGGGCCTGTCTCTTCCCCTGGGTGCTGGGATTGAAGGAAGGTGTGCACAACTATGCCCCCGGCTATGGCTTTTTTTTTTTTTTGGTCCTTTTGAAAAGTGTTTTTCTGTAGCCCCACCCAGCTGGCCTAGAACTCACTAAATTCTAAATTAATATAGTTTGAATAAATTTTAAATGATTTTTAAACTTTATTTATTTATTTATTCATTTATTTAGTCTTTATGCCACAGTGTCTCCCTGTAGCCCCAACTGGCCCAGAACTCATTGTGGAGACCAGGTTGACCTTGAATTCACAAAGATCTGCCTGCCTCTCTCTGTCTTCAGAGTGCTAGGATTAAAGGTGTGTCCCACGTCACCCACCCAGCCTTTCAATTTAAAGATGAGCTGCCAGTTATAATCATCAGCTCTAATTTTAACCCTTTGCTAAGGTGGGAGTTTTCATTGTAATAATGCAGAGGGAGGATGGTTGGTTTTTCTTTCCTTTCAAATCTCTTGTCTGAATTAAACATACAAGAACATAAGTCTCTGGAGGGGTGAGGGTGGGGAGGAAGGAAAGAAAGACGAATGGCTTCCCTGTAGTAGCCCCAGCCGGCCTGCTGGAAATCCCTATCAGGGCAGGCTGACCTTGACCTCAAAGTGAATGGCCCTTCTCTGCCTCCCCACCCCCACCCCCGTGGCAAGCTTCCATGACCAGCCAGTAGCCAGTGGGACAACACAGCCATCTTCAGGTCTAAATTAGTAGCAAGAAAACTGGTCTTTCGCCTCTTGTTCTAATCAGAATCGATCTGATTTGAAATTTAGCCTTTCTGCTTTGAAAAGTCATGTCCGGGATGGAGAGATGGCTCAGCTCTTAAGGTCACCCACTGACTGCTCTTGCACAGGACCCGGGTTTGATTCCCAGCACCCACATTGTGGCTAAGAACTGCCATTGCCTCCAGTTCCAGGGGAATCCGACGCCCTCTTTTGACCTCCACAGCATTGCACGACACATGTGCACCAACCTACATACAGACAGCACACTCATAACCATAAAATAATAATAATAATAATAATAATAATAATAATAATATAATAACAAAGAAAAAAGAAAACACAAAAAGAAATCCCTGACAAAGCACTGTCATTTTCTTTTCGGGAATAGACTGTTTTATGATGTATTTTCTCTGTAAGTTTCAGAATCTGCAATTCAGTTCACCACAAAACAGTTGGGATTCCAAAAGTATTTGAAGGACTATGGCAATAGCTTGTGTTATTTTGGGAGTCTCTTGCACTACCCTGACCAACAACTTGTATGGAGGTTTCTCCTGTCTGGCACTGTATTTCTCCTATAACCTTCAGCTACACACATGTGTTCATGTGTAGATACTCTATGTGTAGGTTTTTATACATACTAATCCGTTTCTGATGATATGCTTATTAAAACATTTCTTTTTTTTAAGGATTTGAGGTATTTGGGGGGTTGTCTCTTTTTTATAATTTTATTTATTTTTGCATGTGTATGAATGTACTATCTGAATGTAGGTTTGTGCAATGACGTGTCGTGCAATGACGAGGAGGTCAGAAGAGGCTTTAGATTCCCCTGGAACTGGAGTTCTCCTGGAACTGGAGTTACAGACGGTTCTCCACCATCATGTGGGTGCTGGGGATTGAACCCGGGTCCTCTTCAAGAGCAGTTGGTGCTCTTAACCACTAGGCCATCTCTACAGCCCCATTAAAGTATTTCTTAAAAGCAGGGTGTGGTGGCACATACCTTTAATCCTAGCACTCGGGAGGCAGAGGCAGGCTGATCTTTGTGAGTTCAAGACCAGCCTGGTCTACAGAGTGAGTTCCAGGACAGCTGGGGCTCTAGGGATACCCTGTCTCGAAAAGACAAAAAAAAAAAAATTAAAAACATGTTTAGAGATGAAAAATCAATATAATTAGAATGAATTTTATATAAATGAAAATAAAAAACTGTTTCATGTGTATTTCTGCCCTATCTTCAGATTTCTAAGTTTTGTACAGGAAGATTGTATCTATGAACACATAAGAAGGACATAATAGCAATAGCTTAGCCTACATGTATTTAGGTAGGTCAGCTTCATATTGTGCTGTTCCTGGGGTCCTCCTCCTGTATGTTCTGCTCTTAGAATTATTGATCAGAATTGGAAGTACCATCCATGCTTTAATGATGGCCTTTTTTTTCTAGACTTTGGATTTATTTATTTATTTACTTACTTCCGTATTTATTCATTAATTCCCCCTCCCTTTTTCTTATTTGTTTATTTATTTATTTAGGTCTCCCTGTATGTAGCAGTTTCCCTGGAGCCCCAGCTGGCCTGGAACTCTGTATGTTATTCAGGCTGGCCTGGATCTCAAAGAGTTCCTCTGGCATGCTGGGATTAAAGGCCTGGTCCTCTCCATTTGCAAGACAAGCAAGACAGCTGCTTCTGGTAAAGTGACTTGGGAGGCCCCCTTAAGGGTCAGAGCTGTCCATACCACATACCAGGCCAGCACTCTGTTTAGGCCCCATTTCCGTACATTTTTAGGCCTAAGACAACCACTTCCATCTTTTCAGCTGTTCTGGTCCTTAGGAAAACCAAACCAAACCAAACCACAATAAATCAAACCAAACAAAACCAAACAAAAATAACAAAGAAAATAAAAATAAAAAAGAAAACAACAAAAAAAGAAATCCCTGACAAAGCACTGTCGTTTTTCATTGGGCGAATAGACTGTTCTATGATGTGTTTCTCTGTAAGGTTCAGAATCTGCAATTCAGTACACCACAAAACTGTTGGGATTCCAAAGGTATTTGAAAGTGTGGCAATAGCCTGTGTTATTTTGGGAGTCTCTTGGACTATCCTGACCATCAACTTGAATGGAGTTTTGTCCTCTCTGGCACTGTATTTCTCCGATAGCCTTCAGCTAGGCACATTCTCTCATGGGTAGATACTCTATGTGTAGGTTTTTATACTTACTAATGCATTTCTCTCTGTTTTTTCACACCACCACCACCACCACCACCACCACCACCACCACATGAGCATTATTTATTTCTCTTCTCTCCTTCCCTGTCTAATCCTCCTCCATCTCCAGCTTAAGTATCTCCCTTTCTTTCCCCCTTGAAAATAACTGTCGCTCTCCTATTTCCCCCCCTCCCTTGAGTGCCTTCTTCTGTCTTTATCCCCATTGTCCAACGAGGTTCATAACATTCATTCTTGCAGAAATGATGATGGGGGAATGGAACTGGAGACATTCATGAATGAAATTGTTATACAGATTGACGTGAATGAAATTGTTATACAGATTGACGAGCAGAATAAACTGAAGAAATAAATACAAGGCTGGCTTAGCAGGAGCTCCAGCCCATGCTGTATCAGCTGTAAAGAATGTGAATTTATAGGAATCACCCTGAGATCCAGGAGATATTAACATTTGTGACTTTGGTATGCAAGTGCCAAATCTTCCCTCTTTTAAAGTTAAATATTACGATCACTCCCAGGTAAAACCGAGGGAGAAAGTCATCTAAGACTATGATGTAATTGTTTAGCAAACATAAAGGAGAGTCTTAACTTTGCTCTTAGATTTAAGTATTTTATAGAAGCTGTATAAAACCAGTATGGAATTTCAGTGCTGCTTCTCCTGAGCAGTTCCAAAATGGTTTGTTTTATATTCTAAGTTCCATTCCTGTGCTCACATAAAGGTGAGCTTCTAAGTATTGGCTCTCACAGTATTTTCAAATTGAGATGTTTGTTTAGTTATGTACTATCCAAAATGAAGATTTTTTTTAATGGTTAACAAATGTAACATTCTTTAATTCTTTGCCATGATTGTCATTTAAAAAAATGTGTATTACATGAAAAACAAAACAAAACCACAAAAGGTATTTGAAATATTTATTGAAATAGATGTTCAAAATTATGAACTAGATGTTTTTAAATTTATGCATAATAATTTTGCACTGTAGAATATGTCCCTTCTCCCATTTTCTTCTGCCATTTGGGCAATATGCTTATTAAAATATTTTTTAAAAGCCAGGTGTGGTGGCACATGCCTTTAATCCTAGCACTAGTGAGGCAGAGGCAGGCTGATATTTGTGAGTTCAAGTCCAGCCTGGTCTACAGATTGAGTTCCAGGACAGCCAGAGCTACAGGGAGACCCTGTCTCGAAAAGACCAAAAATTTTTTTAGACAGGAAAAAATTAATATAATTATAATGAATTTTAAATAAATAAAAATAAAATCCTGTTTCGTGTGTATGTCTGCCCTATCTTCAGATTTCTAAGTCATGTACAGGATGATTGTTTCTATGAACATGTATGAAGGACATAACAGCAGTAGCTGAGCCTACATGGATTTAGGTAGGTCAGCTTCATATTGTGCTCTTCCTGGGGTCCTCCTCCTGTATGTTCTGAGCTTAGAATCATTGATCAGAATCGGAAGTACCATCCGTGCTTTAACCGTGGTAGTTTTTTGTTAGACTTTGTATTTATTTATTTACTTACTTAATTATTTATTCATTTATTTTCCCCACCCTTTTTTTATTTTTGGTTTTATGTGTAGGAATGTATTACCATGTTTTATCTTGGTAGGCCTTTTTTTAAATACATTTCTTAAAATTATTTATTACTATGCATATGAATGTACTGTCTGCACGTAGGTTTGTGCACCCATGTTGTGCAATGCCGTGGAGATCAGAGGCGGGAGTCAGATTCCCCTGGAACAGGAGTTAATGATGGTTCCCAGCCACCAGGTGGGTGCTGGGGACCTAACCTGGCGCTCTTAACCACTATGCCATCTCTCTAGCCCATTTGCTAGGACATTGAAAAGACATATGTGTACAGCTTCCTCCCCCTTTGGTTTCCATAAGGCTGTTGTGATCAGGCTTTCCCACATGGACATATGGGCAGATTTTGTTTTGTTTGATTTTTCTGGATGATTTGGTATCAGTTCTATTCTTTTTCTTTTTCTTTTTCATTTTTGTGACAGGGGTGCACTCTCATACATCAGGGCGATATACACGTACATATGCATAAATGTAATAGATTACTGAAATACTCCCTATGGGCACCAACCAGGTTGACCTTGAACACACAGTATTGAGCCTGTCTCTGCCTCTGGGTGCTGGGATTGAAGGAAGATGTGGGCAACCATGCCCCAGCTATGGCCTTTTTTTTTTTTTTTTTTTTTTCTTTTTT